>PVIY010047218.1:0-17990 GCA_004026745.1 Myrmecophaga tridactyla
ATTTCACATGGGTTCAGTCTTCAAAAGAGACAAGGAAAATATCCCTTTCATTTCTGCTCCTAGTCCCTTTTCCTAAGGCAACTAATTTTATTAGTTCTTTTATATATCCTTCTAAATACATGTTAAAATCTGCTTCTTTTATTAAAAATTATCCTTTTATTCCGATAAAAATAATACATGTTTACTTTAAATCTAATATTGCAGAAATAATAAAAGATGACAGAAAATAAAGACCCCTCTAACTTAATGTACACAACCCCCTCAACTCCTGCCGAGGTATCCACTGTTTTGTTTTGTTTTTTAGTATTTTTATTGAGAAATCTTCACACACATCCATAATATACAATCAGTGGCTTACAATATCATCACATAATTTTATGTTTGTCACCATGATCATTTTTAGAACATTTGCATCACTCTAGAAAAAGGAATAAAAAGAAAAAAGATAAAACTCATACATCCCAAACCCCTTAATCTTCCCTCTCATTGACCATGAGTATTACCATCTGCCAAATTTATTTTACCCTATCCTTCCTGTTATTTATTTATTTTTATCCTTATTTTTTTATTCATCTGTGCATACCCTGCATAAAAGGAGCATCAGATGCAAAGTTTTTGCAATCACGGTCACATTATAAAAGCTATATGGTTATACAGTCATCTTCAAGAATCAAGGCTACTGGAACACAGGTCAATGATTTTTGGAACTTCCCTCTAGCCATTCTGTTACACCGTAAACTAAAAAGGGTTATCTATATAATGGATAAGAATAACATCCAGGATAACCTCTTGACTCTATTTGAAATCCCTCAGCCACTGAAACTTTATTTTGTTCATTTCTCTACTCCATTTTGGTGAAGAAGGCTTTCTCAGTCCCATGATGCTGGGTCTTGGCTCATCCTGGGAGTACTGTTCCAGGTTGCCAGAGAGATTTACAAGCCTGGGAGGCAAGTCCCATGTAGCAGGTAGGGCTGTGAGTTTACCTGCTGAGTTGGTTTAGAGAGAGAGGCCATGTCTGAGCAACAAAAGAGGTTCTCTGGGGGTGAGTCTAAGGCATAATTGTAAGTAGGCTTATCCTATCCTTTGTGGGAATAAGTTTTATAGGGGCAAACCCCAAGATTGAGGGCTTGGCCTATTGATTTGGTTGTCCCCACTGCTTGTGAGAATATCAGGAATTCCCCACGTGGGTAATTTGAATATTTCCTCCTTTTTTCCCAGTTCTCCAAGGGGACTTTCCAAATACTTTTTTATTTTCTGCCCAAATTACTCTGGGATGTATTGGGGCATCACACTAATGTACAAACCAACAAGATCTCACACCCTATTCAAGATTCCATGTAATTATGGTGTTCAAGTAAATTGACCATCCTATCCAGATCAGTCTCATTCATATCTCTAGTCAGTCTGATCACTTTTTCAACTTTTTTAAACAATTGCTGTAGGAGGTAATGCAGACTTTCATAGCTTCAGTACTCTAACTCTGAGTCTCAGGCATCACACAAATACTCGAAATTTTGGGGAACGACCAGGTTATATGCAAGTAGCTCAGTATCTCAGAATTTAGAAATAACAGTAACAACTCCTAAATATATGTGACCGCTGTAAGAGCTTATAATCTAGGAGGCTTTACAATAGGCCTGATAACCCATGCTCTTGGCTTCAGTTCTCCGAGTATGTATATTATAGTTAGTCCATATGAGTGAAACATACTGTTCTAGTTTGCTAGAATGCAACACACTAGAGATGGATTGGCTTTTAATAAAAAGGGATTTATTTTGTTAGTTCTTCAGAGGAAAGGCAGCTAACTTTCCACTGAGGTTCTTTCTTACGTGGAAGGCACAGGATGGTCTCTGCTGGTCTTCTCTCCAGGCCCCTGGGTTCCAACAACTTTCCCCAGGGTGACTTCTTTCTGCATCTCCAAAGGCCTGGTCTGAGCTGCGAGTGCTGAGATGGGGAATGCCGTGCTGCTTAGGCTGTGCTACGTTGCGCTCTCTCATTTAAGCACCAGCCAGTTAAGTCAAACGTCACTCAATTGCAGCAGACATGCCTCCTAGCCGACTGTAGATGTAATTAGCAATAGATGAGGTTCACGTACCATTGGCTTATGTCTGCGGCAACAAAACTAGGTATGCTCACCTGGCCAAGTTGACAGCTGAATCTAACTAACACACATACTATTTGTCTTTTTGTTTCTGACATTTCATTCAACATATTGTCCTCCAGGTTCATTCAGCTAATTACATGCCTCACAATTTCATTTCTTCATGAAGCCGCTGAGTAGTCCATACACTCACAATTCCCCCTTCCATTCCTCAGTCGTTGTACTCTTGACCATCTCCATCCACTGTGAATCACAAACACTGCCACCATAAACACCAGTGTACAAATGTCCATTTGTGTCCCCCTCTCAGTTCCTCCAGATATACATATGGCAACCCCAACCCTAGATTCCTATGGAACCACCACACTGCCCTCCAGAGGGGCTGCACCTCTCGGCTTCTCTACCAGCAGTGAATAGGTACATCTCTTTCACCACACTTTCTCTAGCACATGTTTATCTGTTCATTTTTAGAGTTTTATTTGAACGTATTTCAGTCCAACCTAAGTAAATTGCCATGCCTTTGCCATCATAATCTATATGAAGACATTTCCTTTTCTTCTTCAAAGAATCCATATCCCTCCTCCATTTCCCCACTTGTTGACATTTAGTTTGGCATATTGCCTTTGTTACATTCAGTGGAACGTATTACATAATACTGTTGACTATAGGTCCTAGCTGACATTGTACTTTTTCCTTTATACTACCCATTTTCAGCACCTTGCAATGTTGACATTCGTTCTCCCTCATGCAAAAACGTTTTTATATTTGTACGTTTTATCGCCATCATTGACCATTCTAGGCATTACTAAGTTATACCATCTGAGTCATTATCATCTATCTTTCCTTCTGATACATGTGCCTCAACCCTTCTCCCTCAGCTGTTCTCACATTCAGCTTCATCGTGTGTATATTATTGGGCTACCATCAGATAATATTGTGCTATACATTTCTGAATTTATATAATCAGTCCTGTTGCATATTCTGTATTCCTTCAGCACCAAATGCCCAATCTTTATCCTCTTTCTATCTCCTGATAACTTGTGTTCTTACCTTTAACTCTCAAAACTTACTCATTAATCTTAGTTTATATTAGTGAAATAATACAGTATTTGCCCTTTTGTTTCTGCTTAGTTACACTCGGCATAATGTCCTCAAGGTTCATCTGCATTGTTACATATTTCATGGCTTTATTCTGTCTTACAACTGTGTAATATTCCATTGTATGTATATACCACAGCTTGTTTGGACATTCATCCATTGATGGACATTTGGGCTGTTTCTGGCTCTTGGCAATCATAAATAATGCTGCTGTAAACATCAGTTTGCAAATATCCATTTGTGTCCTTGCTTCAGTTCCTCTGAATATGTACCTAGTAATGGGGTTGCTGTATCATATGGCAATTCTATATTTAGCTTCCTGAGGAACCGTCCAACTGCATTCTAGAGCAGTTGCACCATTTTACATTTCCACCAACAGTGGATAAGTGTGCCTGTTTCACCACATCCTCTCCAGCACTTGTCATTTTCTGTTTGTTTTGTTAATGGCCGTTCTAGTGGGTGTGAGATGATATCTCATTGTGGTTTTGATTTGCATTTACCTAATAGCCAGTGAAGTTGAGGATCTTTTCATGTGCCTTTTAGCCATTTGTATTTCCTTTTCTGAAAAGCGTCACTTAATGTCTTTTGTCTTTTAATTGGGTTGTTTGTCTTTTGGTTGTTGAATTGTAGAATCTCTTTATATATTCTGGACGTGAGATTCTCACTGTTAACAGTTTAAAGTATTTACATTTTTTTTCCTGTTCTTGGCATTTGTTAACTTCTGTATAAATATGTTTCTGATGAACCTTCTTTTAATGTAGTGTTCCTACATTACAGGTCCTGAACCCTGGCCGTATATTAGTTTATTGGAAAGCTTTTTTTCCTTTAAAAAAACTGATTAACCTTTTTTATTGTAAAAAAAAAATAACACTATACAAAAAGTACATAAAACCTAAATGGATACAGTATAAAGAATAATCACAAAATATGAACCCTTGTAATTAATCACCGAGATTAAAAAAATGGAACATTGTGTCACCCCACAATTACTGTGTAACCCCACCCGATCATACACCTCCCTCATTAACCTTTTATGCTAGTCACTTTGTCCTTTATTAGTTTTACCTCTTACATATTCATCCTTAGATCTTGTATATTCATCCTTAGTCTTCACCTGTTTTTGAACTTTATATGAATAGAATCACAATGCATGTATTCTTTTGTATCTTTACTTCCTTTGCTCAGCATTATGCTTTTACGTTCAATCTGTCTTTGCATATAGCTGTCGTTTTGTTCATTAAAAAAAAAAAAGTTAGTTACATAGTAGTCCATTATATGAATATACCCCAATTTATTTATCCATTCTACTATTAGTGGAGCTTTGGGTTATTTCTATTTTGGGGTTATGATGACAATGCCACTGTGTGGTCTTATACACATATTTCAGTACCTAAGCACCTGAGTTCTCTAGGATATGTGCCTGGTTGTGAAACTACGGGTCAGAGGACATGTATATCTTCACTTTATTAGATAATGCAACTGTTTTCTAAAGTGGTATACACCCCCATAAGCGGTATATGAGTAATCCCACTGCTTAGCCTTCTTGCCAACACTTTGTATTGATAGATTTTTAAATTTTTGCCAGTCAACAGATATTTAATTATATCTCATGGTTTTAATTTGCATTTCCCTGATTAAGATTGAAATTGGATATCTTGTCATGTTTTTAACTTATTTTGGTTTCATCTCTGGGGAATGCCTGTTTGAGTCTTTTCTTCATTTTTTTGGGTTCCCTGTCTTTATCTTACTGATTTGTAAGTCTTTTTGGTACTCTGAATATGAATCTTTTTTTAGTGATTTGTGTTGCAAGGATGTTGCCTCATTCTGTGGCTTGTCTTTCCAGTTTCATCATAATATCTTTTAAGGCTCAAGTCTTCTTCAGATCAGTCAAATCAGAATTTCTCATGGTGGGGCTGAGGTATGGTTGTTATTATTATTATAAATTGAAATATAATTTGTATACCATACAATTCTCTTTTTTAAAGTGTACATTTGAGTAATTTTTCGTATATTGCCAAACTGGTGATGGATATGCAACCATCACCATTATCTAATTCCAGAATATTTTCATCACCCCAAAATGAAATCCTATATCCATTAGCATTCACTCCTCATTATTCCCTATCGCAGTCCCTGGTCACTAATCTACTCTCTATCTCTATAATTTGCCTGTTCTGGCCCATGTCATGTAACTAGAATTATACAATATGTGGCCTTTTGTGACTGGTCCTGTTGCCCCACCTCCTTCAGCCACTCCTTCCTTTGGCCAAGAGTTTCAATCAAGTTTGGTTCTTATGACGCCTTTGTCCCTGGAGATTAGTCTCATTGAATGGGAAAGGAACAAAGACTAGGAGGAAATCCCTTTTCCTTTGGCTGTGGACCATAAGTATGCTACTGGGCAGGCTGGTCTTGAGTCAACCCTTCCACTCTGGAAGAGTTTATGGCATTGTCCTTATATCCTAAAGGATGTTTCCTAAGAAAGGCAGAAAGAACTTTCTTGTTGGCCAACATACAGTTCTTAGAGAATAAGTATTGTGACCATCATTATCCTTAATCTGCAGCACATATGGCATTGTGCTAGAAGGAAGCCAGCTGACACCAAGGTGTAAAGTTGATATAAATTATGGATATCTGACATGGTTACCCTCATAAACATTTAAGGAAGCCAGCTGAGACCAAGGTGGAAAGTTGATATAAATTATGGATGTCTGATATGGTTACCCTCATAAACATTTATTGACACTTTAGCTAACTCAGGTGTTACTCTTACTCTCAGGTATCACTGCTCATACTCAGGTATCACCCTTGTGTTCACTCAGATGTCACCCTCAGGTGTCATCTTCAACTGTCACCCTCACATACCATGCTCATGCTTACCCAGTCATAGCCGTTTACTGCTTGCTTACACAATTGACAGCTTTGTTTTTCACACAGGATCATTCTTCATCCAGGAAACTTTTCCTTGCAGTTGTATTCTGATTACTTGGTCTTACCAGTGCACATACAAGGGCTTCCCTGCCTCATCAGAGAACTCACTGACACATCACATTTCCTAGATATGGAATCAAAATTGGAATCAAAATTTTGTCTGTTAGACAATTACTTGCATTTTTTTTTTTCAGTTGTATAGATTTGTAGACTTTTAAGACATTCCTACAGCCATTTTACATACTTCTAGGTATCTATTCCCGGGACTTCTGATAAACTTGTTTTATGTTTTACCATTGCCTTGCCTGCAATTGGTAGCAGAGGTCCCACACAACAAGGGCATCCCATAGATGGACCTCAGCTGTATGTGGATGATAGAGCCTTTGTCTCTACACAGGGCCTATGCTGCTGAAGTGGTCAGAGTGCTTCTTTGGCATTTGTGCAGGAAAGTTTAGTAAATAAAGCCTTTTTTTTTTTTAATTCAATAAGTCTTAGTATTTTATTGGAAAGCACAGAGGTGCCTTAGTCAAAAAGATGCTCATCTAATTATCAAAAATAACTGGTACATGATACACATAAATTTGATAATCAGTGATTGTCTTCTATGTAGATCATATTAGTTAGTCATGACCCTTTCCTTTCAGAAGTTTACATTCTATTGAAGAAATCGATAAAAACATAACATTTAATTTTGTTACAAAGCAAAACATTTTAAGGGAAGTAGTAAGGGGAAGATTGGGATGTCTTTTTTTTTTTAAATTTTAATTGTACAATATACATACAAAGCAAAGAAAGAAAAAAGCAATAGTTTTCAAAGCACTCCTCAACAAGTAGTTACAGGACAGATCCCAGAGTTTGTCATGGGCTACCATACCATCATCTCAGATTTTTCCTTCTAGCTGCTCCAGAACATTGGAGGCTAGAAGGAATATATATATATATTGTTTATCATCACTTTTTTTTTCTTTTTTGTGAAAAATAACATCTATACTAAAAAAACAATAAATTTCACAGCACAGCAATTAGTTGTAGAACAGATTTCAGAGTTTGGATGGGTTAATGAATAAAGCCTTTTGACCAGACAGAGCTGGGTCCCAGTGCTGTATAGCTTTGAGCATGTTCTTTGCCTTCCTGAGCATGAAACATATGGATGATAGTAGATGATTGGGTTGGATGATAGAAAGAAGGAAATAAGATAATGTACATAAAATGCTTACTGCGTTGCTGGTTCATATCACATGTACTATTCTTATAAATAAATTCCTGAGTATTTCCCAACACCACAGAATTTAGCACTTGTCTCAACTTCCTATTTTAGCAGATCCCCATTCACTACTCACGTAAAATGTTCTGTATAAAAGACCTAGATCTAAAAACATGCCCTATAGATTTTTTTTTTTTTTTTTTTTTTTTTTGCCTGGTCAGGCACCAGGAATCGAACCCAGGTCTCCGGCATGGCAGGCGAGAACTCTGCCTGCTGAGCCACCGTGGCCCACCCATGCCCTATAGGTTTTAGTTAGGGAAGGAGGAATTTGTGAGGAAGGAGGTAGTGAGAGGAAAGAAAAACTTTGTGATTTTTAAGGTGATTGCATTAATTTTATTCGTTCTGTTATGACTTGTATTTACACCAAGTAGATTCTCACTTTTCTTTTTTTCTTTGAAATTGTAGTGGGGTGCCGATGATATCTTCTTTTGATCTATAAAGCTGTATTTTCCCATGAAACTTCATGTGTTTACATTTATAAAAAGAAATAGTTTAAGTTTTGGAATTTTATAAGAAAGTGCTAGTTTTTTAGTATCTTTTTTTAAGTTAATATTTATTGGGCATTTACCATGTGCCAATCATGTTGCTGGGTGCTTTGCATGTATTATCTCTTTAGTCCTCATAACTAACCTGTGAGATTGATATTATACTTCCTATTTTATAGATAGGAAACTGAGATCCTGAAAAGCTAAATGATTTGCAAAGTTCATACAACTGTATATTAGAACTGGAATGTGAACCCAGGTAAACTGACTTCAGATTTCGCTCCCAACGTTACACTGAATTGCATGCCATTTAAAAGGTTTTTCTAATCATTGATGTTCACAGACTTCCTCATTTTTAGTCCTCAGCGCTCAGCTGCTTTATTCCATAATTTCTAAGGGCATGATGATAGCAGGATGGTACTGAAACTGAGAAAACTAGACCAAAGACTGGAAATTCCTTCATGCCTTCCCTAAAAGGTGTTTGGCCAGGAAAGGTCATCTCAGCATATTAGTTTGCTGAGACACGCTCACAGCTACCCAGTATGTTATAGTGGACATGGGTACAATGATAGGCCAAGTAGAAAACTATGATAGAATCTCAGGAGCCAACCTTTCTTGACTTCCTTGAGGGTGAGAACCATACAGGCCATCCTTTGAGCCTCCTGCCAGTACCCAAAGTGGTTTGCTAGGTATATCCTCAAGGCCTCTCTGAGCTCTCACTATATCTCAGCAGAAGTAGCAATACGTGCAACAGAGGTCTTCTGACTTCCATCCTTGGTCTAACCATATTCTACCTATGTGGCCTTCAACAAGTAATTTAGGTTTTCTGTGTTCTTTTCCTCATCCATCAAGTATGTTTATACAAATGTAGAGATTTAAGAAGAATTTATAGGTTATAGAAGTTTATAGAAGAAAAGAAAGCGAAAGGGCTGTGAGAAACCTAAACCTCTGGGAGGAAATGCACCAGAATCTTATCTTTGAGACTGTTGAAGGTATATATTTGATTTTTTTTGTGCTTTTTTTTTTTTAATTAAGCAAAGAACTTTATTAATCTTTGTTTGCAAACTTTACTTCCAGGCTTCTTCAGCTTAATTAGCTGCAAAGAATAAAATTGTGCATAAGCAAAAACTGAAAAGAGCTGCAGTGTCCAAGGGCCTTGCGCTTAAAAATATTAAAGATCTAGATTTTATTAGATCCATGAACAAAACAATTTTAAAAAGCAGACATAATATAAAATAGCAACTTCAAGTAATTTCAGGTTCTGTCTTCTTCAGAAGTCGACTTAATTCAATTTGTCTTGTTCTTGGAAGCCTCATCAAAATTTTCCACAAGATCTGGAACTTCATCATCATCATCCTCTCCAGTAGCAAGTGATGTCTTTCCATCCGCAGATTGTTTAGGCAAAGCTTCAGCCAGTCTCCTTAAACTAGTCAGACTGTCTGCACCAAACTGGTTTAAGATGCTGGGTACATTTCTGTCAGCTGCTTGGTCTCAGCATGGCCTGTAATGGTGGATGTGTTTGCTGCCAGAGATGCCTGAACTTTAGGGTTGTTAAAGTGGATCACTGTTCCTTGATTTGTAAACATATTAACCTCTTCAATACCTGAGATGTTGTTTACCCCTAATTTCTTTAAGGAGAATTGAAGTTTTTTATCATCTGCTGTAGCTGTTCTATGAACCACCTTCTTCTTTCTGCGAGCAGTTCCCTAGTTTCCAGAGAATCATCTCCAATAGATTCCAAGTAACTACAAGAGTCTAAAGACAACAATCATATCTTCTGTGGATTTCATACTCTTCACATATGTAGAGTTCCCCTTTTATTTTCCACCAATGTGCACTTATGCCTGCAGTTTGGTGAGTTTCTCCTGGTTCATGATAGTTTCTTTCATCTTGTTGGAACGGAAACTGGGCCTTGTGGGGAACTAAGGCTGGCACTCGGGGTCTCAGACAGACCAGCTGAGACCAGGCACACACATGCAGGGATGCAAGATGGCAGCTCTATTTTTTATACTTTTTTAAAGGAAAAAAAGAAAAGTTTGAATAAGAATAATACAAATCTAAAGTGAACCATCATCATTGTGTTACAGTCTATTTAAGCATGAAGTAAAAAAGGATAGGAAGAGACCAGATAAGCAAGTATATTTAAACTAATTGGTTCAAGCGTAGCTAACAATCTTAATTGTCCTATCCAGCATCAGAGCTCAGCATCAGCAATCTTTTTCTCAGCATTTGCCACACCCAGTATAAAGAATTATTACCCTTAACTCTTGATTTCTGATATTGCTGCTAATCAGAATATTATAAATTTAGCAGGTTCTTCTCTTTAGAAAAGGGTTCATCATGTAGTTTCTCTAAACTGCAAGCTGTTTTAAAAGTAAGTACATTTAAAATATGTTTCTAAAATTTTATTTTTAATCTCCAATGTAGAAAATCTGTAGGAACATAACCATTGCTGAGACAATGAAGAAACTTACTTTTAGTTAGTTAAATCTTTAAAAACTACTTGCCCCCTGCTTATTGTTAAAGTTTGACTTTGGCAACTTTTGACCTCTAATTTGGAAACTCTTTATTCACCATGATATAAATTAAAATTCTGAAGCTTAAGAAAAGATGAGATAGAACTTCCTTGCCTATAATTGACTGCAAAATAAATGAGGGTATCTTAAGTGCCTACAGTATAACAGAAACCACAGGGGCTTTTGAATCAGATATTCAGGATGTGGAATTTGTCTCTGCTATTCAACTATGTGACCATGAGCAAATTAACCTCTGAGTGTGTTCCTTTTCTGTAAACTAGGGATAATAGTTGTACTAACCTCATATTAGCCTGTTGTGAGGAGTCGATCAAATAATATTTTTAAAGTACTTCACCTTTTTGATTCTCAGTAGCCAACACTCCTTTCCCAGTCCAAATATCAGGGCAGCATATTCATATATGGCTATTCCAGGGGCAAGAGACCAATATTGAGGTCTCATCCCATTATTCCTTGGTAGCCAGAGGGACCTGGTTAGTTTTTAATACCATTTGGGAGGATTAGTCTCAAGGGAAATCATGGGCTCATGGCAATCACAATAACTCATCACCTGCTTGTTCCGACACAGCAGTCCTGACCTCCTTTATGGCTACATCCTGATAGAACAGGTGGATGCAGTGATTCTGTGCTGCACATTTCTGTCCTTTGCTTCAGTTATTAAGATAGATGGATATTATGGGACCTTACTTTGGAGCTGATTTATGCCCTGGGGATGTTAGTCAGACTAAATCCATCAAAGATATTAAAAACAGCCATGAGATCAAGAAGTAAATTAGCTCTTGAGCTATTGAATGTTCTACGCCAAGATGAGTATTTCACATTGTTTTCATTGCCATTGGAGACTTACTAGGTATGATTTGGTATCTGGGCAACTTTCCATGTGGCAGGATCAACCTTCCACATACTGATGAAATAATATGTTTTGTCTTTACTGTTTTCAGCCAGCTCTTAGGATCCAGAGGGCTTTATTTGCTGCTTGTGGAAATTACCCTATAGATTTTATTTTCAGGTGATCTTAAAGGGCAGCAAGGAGCGCAGCACTGGGGCCACTGGAGTTAATGCAGACTCTTCCCGCTCCCATGCTATCATCCAAATTCAGATCAAAGATTCAGCCAAGAGGACGTTTGGCAGGTGAGTGGAAATATGCAGGGAATTGGATTGTGTGCCTTTCCCTAATGTTGACTTTGAAATATGTGTTATCAACAACAGGATACCTTGACACCATGGAATTCTTCATTTCATTGATACAGAGCAGGGTTGTTAGCCCTGAAATAAATCATTGTACTAAAGTGCCATCAGTTGATTAACCATGAAGTAATGACCTATTGTTGGTCAAACTAACTTATTAAAAGGGACATTGATTGCTTCTAACTTGAAACTCAGTATCAGCAGAGAAACAGAAATGCATCTCAGAGAGCTTACAGACCAAAAAAAAGGGAAAATGAATCCATCCTTCTTGAAAGAAGCCATAAGACAATTGGGTACATTCATTGCTTCGCTGGTACTATCTTAGGAAACTCTGTCAAACTGATGGATGAGCTTATCTCACCTCTGAGTAATGAGTCCTTTTTTTTTTTTTCCTTGAAAGTAGCACACAAAAGTGTTTGTATTTAATTATGTAAGTGGTCATCTTAGAGATTTGCATTGTGGTCATTTAGCTTCATGGAAAGTGTTTTTATTAATTTCAGGCATAGTTTCTCACAGATGATTAAAAGCAACAGAAGTGCCTGAGTGAACTGTACCAGCAGCAGCTGACAGATTAGAATCTTGTGATAATTTTGGAAAGCTGACAGGAATGTCTTTCCTTTCCTGAGGATGGGCTAGAGTTAAGTTTTTCTTAAGATTGCAAAATGCTGACTGATGTAAAAATAAACTGAAGCCCAAAGAAGTCATCCCTGCTGTGTCTTTTTCTCTAGGATCTCTTTTATTGACTTGGCTGGCAGTGAAAGAGCAGCAGATGCCAGGGACACAGATAGACAGACAAAGATGGAAGGTGCAGAAATAAACCAGAGTCTTCTAGCTGTAAGTTGTTTAAAAATTTTACCCTAGAAATCCTTCTTGAGAGATTTTACCCTTGTTTTATTTTTTCCTTTTTTACATGCAGCCAGAAGGGACAAGAGTGGAGTGGAATCATCAGAGCAACAGCCGTGCCCTTAGCTGGCAGCAGAATAGAAGATGTACAGTCAGATAGGCAATTCTAGGCAGCTCTCCTCTTCTTTCCCGCCTTCTCTCTCCTTTCTCCCTTCCAGTTAGGCACAGAAGTGTTATTAAAGTTGCTGAAGAGTTAACTTAGGAAAAGTTTCTCATTCGCACCGAATTTCAAAACTTTATTAATTTTCAAATATAAAAAATAAACTATTAATATTAGATCCCCTATATAACTGTCACCCGGCCTCATACTGTCTGTATTTTCTTTTTGTTTATTTTACCTTCTCTCTTCTTATATTTATATTGGAACACACAGACTATGGCTTTTTCAGCTACTGACCGATACTTACAAATTTGATTTTCCAAAATAAAATTTTGATTCTACAGCATGGACAGTTTTCCCTGCAGCTCTGGCAATTCCTTTTCACAATTAATCTTTTCGAAGATTGATCTTTTCAGAAATTGCTTGTTGCTCTGCTCACACATTTTCCTATATACCATTAATAAAGCCCATCCTCTTTGATACACTCCACCCATTTCTTCCCCTTTTTCTAATGAAATGCTTTCTAGACAGAGAGTAACTTGAATAGGCTCCCCCTGTTTAGTTCTGTTTCCCCAATCTTTACAGGGTCCCATGCATTTTGCCCATTCCTTCACAAGTGAGGAGTAAGGTAAATCATCCTATCCCGGGATTTCTGGATTCTTTGCCTTGGGCTTAGAGGACTTTTTCAAAAATGACATCATCTCTCAATCAATGTCCAAAGCTTATGGCCCACTATTAATTTCTTAGTGCTGTTTGCTGGAGGCTGCCAGCTCTCATGTCAGATATTACTGAATGCCTCTCCCAATTCCTGAACAGCGTTCTTGCTAATGTCTGTAACAATGAATGCACAGCCAAAAAAAGATAAAGGAGGTGGCACCTTTTGATTTTTACAGTTTTCAGCCTTCACTGATCTCAAGGTAATCTTGAAAAGGGATTATTGAATTACAAATTCCCAAGTGCTTTATAAAACATTCAAATCCAAAACAACATTCTGCATACAAAAAGGACGAGAAACTAGCAACTTCAAATCTATCAAGAATGGTCCTAATAAAGCATTACAGTAATCAGAAGAGCACAGTCCATTTTCTCTGCACAGATTTTCTAAGGCTTTTCTTGGTGACATTTACCACTATGAAGCCATGCTGAAATGCAAATCCTGCCGACAACACCAATTTAGTTGCACAAAAGGCAACGTGATATTTGTGACCATTTAATTTATAGGTTCGGGTTTGCAACACAGACTTCAGTGATTAAAAAAAAACAGAATCTATTAGGAAAGTAATTAAAAGAGCTTTTAAAAAATAAGACATAGTTGGGCGGGCCACGGTGGCTCAGCAGGCAGAGTTCTCACCTGCCGTATTGGAGACCTGGGTTCAATTCCTGGTGCCTGCCCATGCAAAAAAAATAAAAATAAAAATAAGGCATTGTTACATCACCAGGTAAGATGGCACCAACACCTGAAGAGAAGTGCTGGGAAATCTTGGAAACAGCATTCAGAGTCTCATTAGTAAAAATCCACAGCAGAACATTCTTTTCCTGGATAAGATTCTGATGACACTCTCTCTAAGATTTTTCTCTCCTTTCTAACTGCTTGAATGTAACCTTTATTATATCTTTACACAATAGTGGCCAAATTCCAATTATCTTATGTGACCAGGCATAGTTTGGTCCTCTGGGAGCTGGCTAGGGACTGAGAGGAGCTTCCTGGGACCTAGATATCTTTATCAAAGTGTGCTTCCTTCTGGGAGGGTAGCCAGTCCTCCCAGCTGGGGGTGCACATTTCAACTGTTTCTTACCAAGGTCACGCAGTGGCAACATCAATTGAACACAACGGACTCTACAAATGTACCAGTGTCCTTTTTTGAGTCCCAGATCCAATTCAGGATTCTCTATTAGTTGCCATATTTCTATAGTCTCCTCAGTTTTTGTCATTCATGATCTTGACACCTTTGAAGAATGCTAACCAGTTATTTTATGGAATGTCCATAATTATTTTACTTTATGGAATTTGGGTTTGCCTGATGTTTCTCATGATTAATCTTTTGATTAGCAAGAATGCCACAGAAATTATATAATGTTCTTAGTGTATCATATTAGGTGTTTGCTGGGGTCAGCTGTCTCATTATTGGTGATGTTAACCTTGATCACTTAGTTAAGGTGGTTTCTGCTAGGTTCCTCCACTGCAAAGTTTTTATTTTCCCTTTTCCAATTAATAAGTATCTTTTGGGGAGATACTTTGAGATTATACAAATATCCTGTCCATTGATTCTTGTCTGCAGCAGTTATTGCTGTCATGTTTGCCTAATGGAATTTTCTATTCCCATCATTCCTTCTACATTAATTAAATTCTACTGTAAGGAAGGTCTATTTCTCTTCAATTTATTTATTATTTGTGCTAGTGAATGAATTTTATTCACTCATTTTACCCCATTGCTATCATTTTTTTGTTGTTGTTCAGCTGTGCTGGAGTTGGCCATTGGGCACTCCTTCAAGTTGTCTTCTGTATATTTTCCACATGCCCCCTCATTTTAAGACACCTTCTTACTCTATAGCACTACAGGATGGTCCAGGCCCATCTTACGTTTTCTCTCTCTCAGCTTTAGAATCAAACATTTGTCCAAAGAAGTCTGGAGCCAACATATTTTGAGCTTTTACTATTATACAAGTCAGTTTAGTCTTCATAACAACCCTGTGAGGTAAGTTAGGCAAGTTCTCTTACTATCCCCACTTTACAGATTAGATTTTAAGACTCATGGGGGTCAGGTGAATTGGACAGGGTCCATGGCCTTTAGCCAGTATTCTGGTATTTTGAACTATGATCCAGGAATCAGCTATGAAACCTGGAAAGAAATACCTATAAAATCATACCAGCCCTTTGGAACTTGACATTGTCTATTTCAAATGGGCTATGGCATACAAAGAGGCCTGGCAAAAAGCCCTCTGGAGCAGGATCAAAAATCTGCTTTGTGAGGTGTACATTCCTTCTGGAAGATCTTCTCAGTGCTAAAGTTTGGGGATATTGGATTGATTTGTAATAAAGGAGGAAATTCCTTTATACCTTCTTATATCCTTTAACTTCATACCTTCTATTCTAGGATGCAGGGCAGGGACAGGTGCCTTGAGCCCCAGCTGGAAACCTCTTTGGCTGCCACTAAGAACAGCTACAGCTCTCAAGCCTAATTAATCTTGATGACCATCTAGCACTAGCCTTTCCACGGGATTCCTTCCTCCTCTTCTCTTCTTTACTTTTACTGCCTTTTAGGCTAGGTGCATGACTCAGCCCAAGAAGAAATAGAAAGTCTCCCTTCCCTCATTCTGCCCACATCCCCCTTCGTCTTCTGCTCTTCCCGCTGTTTCTGATGGGCATGTTGCCCTTGGAGGTTTAAATATGTGGGCCTCTACTGGCGCTAGTGATGTCCGATGAGTACTCCTCACTGTATTTTTCTAAAATGAGTGATTTTTCAGGTCCCTCCCAGCCCTGACTTTCTAGAATTACTACTGTCCCATTGAGCCTATAGGTGAATGTGTGGGTGGGGAGGGGCACAGTGGGTATAGCTATTTTTTTTCACTTCAGTATATCTATAGTTGAGAGAGTGTGAGAAGAGGACAGAAAGGTAGCTGGCAAACCAGTAGTATTTCGTATCTTCCCATCTCAAAGCTTAGACTCCAGAACCCAAGAGTAGGTCCCTTGGTTCATCTGTACCCCTTCATCACCTCAGAGTTAATCCTAGGATCACAACCTCTATGGGGCGCCCTAAGCTAGGCAGCACAGTGCAGTGTTTCCCATTCTAGCTTGATTTTTCTTGGTGAGCAGGAAATTACCAGGACACTTTGACTCAGGGGATTGCCTGAGTGTGACATATTTAGGAGATCACTTATCGAGAAAAATAAGCTTCCTGTGTCTATAGCATCTGATCTGTCACTCCCTCTTTCATTCCAAAATCTGATGTGCTTGTTGTTTTTCTCCCACTTTGCAGCTGAAGGAATGTATCCGAGCACTGGATCAGGAACACACCCATACCCCATTCAGGCAAAGCAAATTAACTCAGGTAAAGTTAAATGTGAACTTTGAGTTTGTTCTAGTTAATTTATTTGTTCATTTTTCCATTCATTTGTTCATTCAGCAGAGTATTCTCTGTCAGCAAGCCATGATGCTAGGCCAGGTTGTGTAAAGAGGGAGGAAGTCATACTCCTTCCAGGAACTCTCAGTCTAGTAGGAGAAAGGGACATACTCAGGCAGAGTATATAGACATACTCAGTACAGTATGACTCTGATGTGGGTGGCAGCCCCGCTGGCAGAAGAATAAGCAGCAGCCCTATTCTGGTCACTATTCAGCAGCTTTCCATTTATTTCCAATGTAAGAAAAATCCTTGACAATTAAATGGGAATCTCTGAACCTTTATAGAGGATGTTATAGCTGTCCTTCATACTTTCTTGGCTGTAGGACAAGTTTCAGGACAAATATTAATGGCTGCAGTTAAAAACAATGAGATAGATTTAGCTACATGTACTGATAGGAAAAATGGCCAAGATCTACTGTTTTGTGAAAAAGTAAGCTATAGGATGTCATCAAGGTGGCAGACTGAGACACTCCAGGGCTCCCCCACCCCCACAGAAGTTGTAAGCCATAAGCAAAATCTGGCAGAACCATCTTTCTCAAAGCTCTGGAAAACACTTAAAGGGTTGCAGTCAAGTCAAGCCTGAATCAATAAAAGTGGTTAGAAAATAGTGTGGTGGCCTTGCTGGCCATTCCTCAGTCCCTTCACCAGCTCAGGACTGAGCCAGCCTGCACCCCCAGTGTGTATCTCTGCTCCTGATCCTAGAGGGAGCAGGGTAACCATTGTGCACCTACTAGGGTGGGTGAGAGTCTGTTCCAGATTGTTTGGTAGCCTGAAAGTTTGAACCAGGACACTCATTCAGGCTCACTGTCGTAGAAATTTCCCCGTGTGTAGAGATGGCTCACAAAGCTTTCTTACAGAACACTATAGGAAAACAGTCCAGTTGAAGCTGCCTGGGGCAAAGGATTGCTAGCTGTGGAACATGCAGTGTATAGCCTGGGACCACATTTGGATTTGTGTAAACTGGAAATTCTTTAGGACCGCACATGCATGCCCAGGACAAGACACATGCTCAGAAAAGACCCAGAAGGATGCTATGCTTGCCTCAGGCTGTTTTCTTTTTTCTTTTTTTTTTTTTTTTAAACTTTTTTATTAATTAAAAAACTTAACAAAAGAACATTAATATATCATTCCATTCTACATATACAATCAGTAATTCTTAATATTATCACATAGTTGCATATTCATCATTTCTTAGAACATTTGCATCGATTTAGAGAAAGAAATAAAAAAACATCAGAAAAAGAAATAAAACAATAATAGAGAAAAA
>PVIY010047219.1:0-17991 GCA_004026745.1 Myrmecophaga tridactyla
AAATATATCTCTTTTAAATTCCTTTTTTTCTATATTTTTTACAGATACTTCTTTCTAATTGTTACCATTTGTGTGGTAGATAGCCTCCAAATACGGTTGCCAACAAGTCCTCCAATCCCTGTAAAGGTATCTTCCTACAGAAAAGTGGAATTTAATTTGCTTGACCTAAATCCAGGCTGGCCTTTAGACTTGGTTTGACTGTAGAGTGTGGCAGAAGTGATGTTGTGCCAGTTCCTTGACTAGCTCTTAAGATCTCGCATCTTTCACTTTTGTGCTCTGGCAAGACTACTGCCATGAAGTAAAGAAGTCAGACAAGGCTCCTGAATGGTGAAACGCCATTGGAAAGAGTCCTTATGTGAGAGCACTGAGGTAACATATATGAGTAAAGCTCTTTTGGATCTTTCAGCCCAGCCCAGCCACCTGCTGAATGCAACCAAGTGAGTGTCATCACTGACCTCAAGTGGAACAGAAGCACTGCCCAGCCCACCCCTGCCAGAAACTCTACCCAGAGAATAGGGGAAAATAATAGGTCATTGCTGTTTAGTGCCGCTAAGTTTGGGGGTTGTTTGGGACTCAGCAATAGAGGGCTGACATAATTTGTGTGCTATATCTTATCTCATTGATTAAGATATTTTGACCATATTTTTATTGGATTGTGTTTTCTTATTATTGAGTTTTAGGGTTCTCCCTACATTCTAGATACAAATCCTTTATTAGATGTGTGATTTGAAAATATTTTCATTCAGTCTGTAGTTTAATTCTCTTAACAGTAACTTTAAAAGAGTAGGAATTATTAATTTTTGTGAAATCCACTTAGCGATTATTTTCCTTTATGGTTCATGCTTTTGGTGGCATACCTGAGAAAATTTTGCTTACCCATGGCAGTAGAACTTTAACCTAAGTTTTCTTCTTGAGGTTTTATAGTTTTAGGTTTTACATTTATGTCAGATCAATTTTGAGTAAATTTTAGTATATGATGAGGTTCATTTTTTTTTTTTTTGCATAAGGATATACAACTTTTCCAGCACCATAATTCAGTTGATTACATATGTATGGGTCTGTTTCTGGACTTTCCATTTATGCTAATAATCTTTGCAAGAACTAGCTTGTACTTTCATGTATTGCTTTTCTATTCTTAATTTGTTTGTATTTTTATTGTTTTCTTCCTTCTGATTATTTATGTTAATTTTCTCTTCTTTTTCTAATATATTTAGCCAGAAATTAAGATCTTTGCTTTGAAATTTTCTTTTCTAGTATAAGCATTTGATGCTATCAGTTTCTCTCTAAGCACTGCTTTAGCTGCATTCCCAAAATTCTCATAAATTGTATTTTCACTTTGATATGTTGTATTTTCATTTTTATCTAATGCAAAATATTTTCCAACTTCCCTTATGACTTACTCTTTGACATAAAGGTTTTTTATAAGCATATTGCTTAATTTCCAAACATTTGGAGATTTTCCAATTATCTTTATGTTACTGATTTTTAGATCAATTCCATTAAGATCTGATAGCACACTTTGCATCAATTAGATTATTTTTCTATTTGTTAAGGTTTGTTTTTTGACCCAGTAATATGGTCTATCTTGGTGATTGTTCCGTGTGTACTTAAGAAGAAAGTATATTTTTCTGTTGTTTGATGGATTTTCTTTAAACATAAATTAGATGAAGTTTGTTGATAGTTGTTCTAAATTGTGATGTTTTTCTACTTATTCTTTTGATTATTGAGAGAAAAATATTAAAATCTCTAAATATAATTGTAGATATATTTCTCCTTTCAATTCTATTAAATTTTGTTCCATGTATTTTTGAACCTTTGTTGTAATGTGTCATTATGTCTTTTTGGTGAATTGACCCCTTTATAATTCTGTAATTTCCCATATTTATCCATAATAATGTTCTTTGTTCTGATGTCTTTTCTTGTCTGATTTTAATATAGCCACTCTATTTTTCTTTTGATTAGTGTTTCAATGGTGTATTTTTCCTCATCCTTTTAACTTTACCCTGTTGATTTATTTGTATTTAAAGTGGGTTTCTTGGAGACAGCATACAGTTGGGTCTTGCTTTTTTATCCACTATGACAATCTTTATTTTGTGTATTTAGATTGTTTACCTTAAATCATTGAAATGGTCAAATTAAAACACAGCATTTTTCTAGCTATTTTCTATTTGCTCTGTCTGTTCTCTGCTTCCTTTTTCCTCATTTTGGGGGTGGGGTTAATTGAATACTTTTTTTATGATTCCATTTTATCTTGCCTATTGGCTTATTGTTTATATCTCTTTAAAAAAATTCTTTCGGTGGTTGCCATAAGGTTTACAATGTCCATGTTTAGTTAATCTCAGTCTACCTCCCAATTTATTATACAGCTCCATATACCATGTCAGAATCATACAACAGTATACTTCTAATTCTTTCCTCCCATCTTTTGTGCTCTTGTTGTCATACATTTTACTTCAAATATGCTATAAACACATAATAAATTACTATTCCCGAATACCTTGGGGTAACACTTTTCTACAATTTTGAAAAATTCTCAGCGATTATTTCTGCAATTCCTCCTTCTGGAACTGCAATTACAAACTATAATACAGAAAACACAGGAAGACAATTTTTCCTTCTGGAATTACAATTTCAGACTCTAATTGTAAACTACTATTGTAAACTACTATAATTACAATTATAAAGCCCCATTTTCTCCTTCTAGAACTATAATTACAAAATGTAACTCAGGAAAGACAAAAAGACTGTCTCTTTTCCCGTATGTCTTCCTCTGTATGCCATGTCTTCTTCTCTCTTCTGTATTTTCCATTCTTTTGCCTATCTCCATGTTTCTGAATATTTTCTTCTGACCTATTTTCCACTTCACTAATTATCTATTTGGCTGTGTTTAATTTGCTGTTAAACCCATTTACTGAGTTTTTAATTTTAGTTTTGTATTTTTTATTTTAGAATGTTCATTTGATTATTTTTATAGATTTCAGCTTTCTGTTGAAACTGTCTATCTTTTTATTCATTTTTTTTCCATGTTGTCCACAGTTAAATATATCAATCAGAGTTATTTTTAAGTCCTTGTCTGCTAACTCCAATATCTGGTTCATCTGTGGGTTTGCTTCTGTTGTTTACTTTTACTATCGGGTATTGATCACATTTCCCTGTCTCTATACATGTCTGGTAATTGAAAAAATCTATGCCACACTTTGTGTATAAAGGAATTACAGAGGGTCCAAGTGAAGGTTCTCCCCATTCCTATGTTAGACAGATAGGATGGGGGGCTAGTGATCACTTCAGTACAATCAGTGATTTAGCTGATTCAGGACTCAGCTGCAATTTTAGTAATTCTCAGCCCAGTTCTAATTTGTTCTTTTTCTTTGAGTATAGCCTTCCTGGGCTTTTGATTGAGAGAATGGCAAATCCTCAGTCCTATATGACTGTGAGAGATTCAGTTATCTCCTTCAGAGGTTCAGCCTTAGTCCTTTAGCCTCTTGATGGGGACAATGGCAGAGTGTTTGTGGCCAGCTCCTCCTCGTGGGACTAAGTACTGTGAAACCACAGAAGACTTCACTACACATTTTAGAAGTTTCTAATTCAGTCACTCAGCCTCCCATGCAACGCCAGAATTCAAAACTATTCTCTGGTAGCACTGATTATGCATTGGAGACTCCTATGGTTTCCATCCATTACACTGGCCTATGAGACCATCATAAGCTTTTCCTCAGTAGAGCTGCTCAGTCTGAGCCAAGCAAAATCCTCAGCCTAAGCCTAGAACTGGGAAATGCCTCCAGAGAGGCAGTGATGATCCTCAATTCACCTAGGAAGGACTCTCTTCAATCTGGAATTTTTTTTCGTTTAGCCCTCATTACCACAGCTCTGTAATGCAGTTAATAATATGATTTTTCAACCTCTCTCTTATTTCTAGTTAATGCAGTGAGAAGATTGGCTTGCTGTAGTCTACTATATCCTACCCAGAAAAACAAAAATCTCCTTCCCTTAAATGTTTAACCTATTATTAAACTTGCATTTTTCTATGTATGTCTAGAGTACCTCAGTATGTATATCTTCTCCTTAAACAAGTTAAGAAGACGTTCACTCCCCATTCTCACTGTTGAGTGCATCCACACTCAGATCTAGGGTTTTGGTTTCTGAGTTGTCTATTACTGCCACTGATCCGGTTATTTTACACATTAAGAATTAGTTGGAACTACAAAATTGTACTGTTTGTTGTTGTCCATCACCATTTCCTGCATCTTTTTAGTCTTGTCTTCATTTTCTTTTGCTTTTATGGCAACACATTCTTGATTACTTCATTCTGAGAGGGTCTGTGGGTAATAGATTCATTCAGACAGAGTTTGTGCAAAACATTTTTATTTCCTCCTCACTCAAAGGCTAGTTGAGTCAGGTATATGGTCCCAGAATCAAAATAATTTCCTACTGAAATCTAAAGCTCTTTTTCTGTGTCCTTCAGTTTTGTCAAAGTGAAATCATTTGCCAAATTGATTCTTAATCCTGACAGGAGCCTATTTTTTCTCTTTTTTAGCTTTTAATACTTTTCTCTTTGAAATTTTACCCCATTGTTGAGAAGTGAAGCTTTTTTTTTTTCTTTTCCTTTATTTTTCTTGCTTAGCACTTGGGTGATTCTTTTCAACCTGAAGACTTTTGTCTTTCTTCAGATCAGGGAAACGTTCTCCTACTGTATTATTAAAATTTGTTTTTGTGTTTATCTTCCTCCCTCCATTTTCCCCTTATGGAACTTCTACTAGATACTAGAAAAATGTTCTGTATCTAGTCTCTGTTCCAATTCATTGCTTTTTTTTTTTTTTTCATTCTTTTTATCCCTTGGTCATTTTGTACTGCATGCTGAGAAAATCGTTCAGCTCATTTTCAACTCAATTCATTCTTTCAGAAACAATTCTGAAATATTTCAATAATATAGAAAAGTATGAACAATAAGTAACAAACATGCTAGTAAACACCACCCAACTTTGTCAGATCTTAACATTTTGCCATTTTTGTTTCATGTTTTTATTTTTCAGAAACAAAATATCACCAATACAGTTGAAGCTTTTTGTTTTCACCTCCTGATAGCATTCTGCTCTCCCCTCTCCAGAGGTAGCAACTAGTTTGAATTTTATCTTTATGATCCTTTTAAGTTACCTTTTACTAAAATGCATTTGCCTACAATAAAATTCACTTGTTTTAAGACTATCATTCCATGATTTTTGGTAATTGTATACAATTGTATAACCACCACCACAATCAAATTATAAAACAATTACTTCATCCAAAAAAAAAAAAAGCTGCTTTCTGCCCCTTTGCAGCTGATCCCCTGCCCCCAACCTGGTTCCACCCAACACCTGATCTGTCTCTATAATATGGCCCTTTCTAACATTTCACAAGAATGCAATCTTACAGTGCATTGTCTTTTGTATTTAACTTCTTTCAGTTAACATAATGTTTTTGAAATTCAACCACGTTGTTTGTATTTTCACTACTTTTAGTGCTGAGTACAAAGCACGGGTACACAACAATTTGCTCATCCATTCATCAGTAGATGAATATGATGGGTTGCTTCCGGTTTGGAGCTATTATGAATAATGTTTGTTATGGATTGAATCGTGTCCCGCAAAAAAAATATCTTGAAGATGACCTAATCCCCAGTACCTCAGAATGTGACAATATTTGGAAACAGGGTCATTAATGATGGAATTAGACAAGCTAAACTGAGGTCATTCTGGAGTAGAGGCCTTAATCCAATGTGACTGATATTCTTATATGAACGGGAAATTTGGACACAGAGAGACAGAGGGGAGAACAGCACGGGACAACGGAGGCAGAGAAGGCCACAGATTGCTGGCAAGCCACTCCCAGAAGTCAGGAGAGAGGCCTGGGGTGGATTACTCCCTACAGACTTCAGAGGAAGCATGGCCTTCCTGATGTCTTGAGTTCAGACTTAGATTCCAAAACTGTTGATTAATAAATTCCTGTTGTTTTAGACCACGCAATGTTTGGTACTTTAGTAGGGCAGGCCTAGGCAACCAAGACAGTGCTGCTCTGGGTATTTGAGTCTGTATTTTTGTGTGGCTGTATGTTTTCATTTCTCTTGGGTGAATACCTGAAAGTACATTGCTGTGTCATATGGTAAGTCTATATTTGACTTTATAAGGTCCCAACACATTGTTTTCCAAATTGGTGCACCATTTTGCATTCCCACTGGCAATTTATGAGAGTTCCAATTGTTCTATATCCTTGCGGCCATCTGGGTATTGTCACTTATTAATTTTAGTGAGTAGTGGTGCTTCATTATGATTTTAATTTGCATTTTTCTAATGACTAGTGGAAGCAGAATATCTTTTCATGTGCTTATTGGTCATTCATTTATCTCCTTTTGTGAACTTTCTGTTCAAATATTTTGCCCCACTTTTTGGGGGGTTGTCTGCCTGATTTTTATATCGTAAGAGTTCTTTATTATTCTAGATATATGTCTTCCATTTATTTTTTTAATGAAAATATTTTTTAATATAATCAATTGTGTAATACTGAATGCATCCAAGAAAAAGGAATATAATATTGTTGTTCATGTTTTTAACTTTAAATAATAGATATTGCACTAATCTATCCTTCCGCAATCACTTTTTTTTCACTTAGCGCCATATTTTGGTAATTTAACCCTGTGAATACATGTAGCTCTGGGTTATTCATTTTACCTACTATGTAGGATTCTATAGCATAATCAAACCACAATTTCCTTATCCATTCTCTGTTGGATTATAGATAGTTTCCAATTATTTTTGGTATCACAAAATTCTTTAGTGAATACTCTTGTACGTATTTCCTTACACACACACATGTGAATTTCTATAATGAATATAGAGGAGGCATAGGGGCTGCATATATTTAAATTTATTCCAATTCACTATTTGGCTATATTCATTCTACCATTTAGCCAAACTTCTGAGTTTTTGAGTTGTACAATTATCTGAAAATTTCAAGATCTTTTAGTGATTCACTATATTAACAGCCTGTTTCTCAATTTTTGGATATCATATCTTCTCCAATCTCCCCAGGGATATTAATTATACTACTTTAAAGTTTTCTTCCCCATGTGTTTGATCCCTTAAGTATATTCCTTGGGTCTTGGATCTTCTACAAATTTGTTAACTTTGATACCTCTTTCATAATGTTGAATTTCTTCAAATGCTTAGCTATTCTTGGTTTTTGGCTTACCTTTGTTTTGAGAATTCCTATATATCTGTTTCTGAAGGATGGTTTAGAACATAGCAGCTTGTCTGATAACTGAAGGAGTGCTGCCAGGGGCTGTGTGACAGGAGTTGGTCCTTTCCCCATTTCCTACTGTGTCACTAAGTACTCTGAGTCTCATACCCAAATATTCCCACTCACTGCTTTGGCTTGTGGGGAAATTCCCCTGCTGTGGGCTTCTGGACACAGGCGGGGGTGGTGGGTGTGGGGATTGGGCAGTGAGGGGCCGACCAGCCTACTGCTCTAAAGGCAACTTTTAGTCACTCTCGTGATTGCCCCAGGTTCCCCCTCCTGGGCCGGGTCTCCCATGGTGCTGTTGAGTCTGAGCTTGGAATCCAGGAATTCCACAAACTTTCTCCTCTACAGAGGACTCTCTTGTTTTCTACAACAGTTATGTATAGTATACATTTACATTTATCTGTGTGTGTTTTTTTCTCTTATAACTGGAGATTTGGGGAAATAGGACTGTGTAGCCATTGGCATTTTTATCCTATCTCTTGTGCTTTTTACTGCCTTTAAATTTTGTCTTTTCTTTCTTGGATCTCTCTGACCTTGGGCCTCTATGGTTCTCTCTGGCTGTGTTTGTGTGTGTCTCTGGCTCTGGCCATGTCCCTGTTTCTGTCTCTCTGTGACTCCATCTCAGTTCTGATTCTCTGTCTTCATGTCTCTCTCTCTTCCTGTCTCTAGAAGTCCCTCTGCCTCATCACCCCCCAATCTTGGTGATGACTCCCCATCAGTGGGAGGCTCTGGCCCCCATGGCTGGCTGGCTCTGGAGCAGTTTGTGGGTGGGGGAGCCCCAGATTGCTGCAAAGTGGAACAAGGATTTCCAACACATGCTCCCCCTGGCAGGCTGCCACCACAGCTCACCGCCTGCCAACATCACACTTCAACTTAAAGAGGGAAAACTGCCAGACCAATGTTTTAGCTACAGCCGTGTGTCAGGGTTGCATGGGGAATCTCGCAGCAGCCCCTGCCAGAAGCTAGAGCTGTGAGGGGATTAGGGAAAGGGTCTCTGGGCTGCTGGGTGTTGGTGGGGGGTCCTGGCTGCCACCTTCCCTGGCCATGCTCTGGGTACCAAAAATCCTACTTGGAATCCACAGTGGACTCAAGGTTGAACCAAGTTCCTCTGTGCTCTCCCCAGGATGGGGCTCTTCCCTTCATTGTCCATTCCTGGCCAAGTGGTCCTGCCTCTTCTCTCCATAGTTTCACCTGCAGTGTGATTGCATTTTAGGGGCAAAACAGCCCTGTGAGATTAACTAAGAGACCCCAAGCCGAGGGAATGATCTGGAACAAAGGAAAAGTTACTGGAAGCACTCTGGTTTTACTGGTCAAAGGTCAGGAAACGTCGAGACCCCTGTAGCAGCACTCATCTTCGCCAACGAAGAAATAACCATCCCTGCCAGGGCGAAATCTCCATTCTTCTCTGGGACCTATCCCTGCCAGCATAGAAGTTCCCTTCCTTGCTAGTGTAGACATGCACATCTAAGAATCACTCATTCTGGCAACTGTAGGGATTCATACTTATGAATGCGGAAGGGCCTTCCTGGTCAGTATAAATTCATTGATCCTTTCAGGATAATTATTCCCCTTCCCATCCCCGAAGACATTCCCAGCTCAACCACTGCAGATACTTTCATTCCTGTCAGTGTCAATAGCTGTGAAGAGGGAACTCCATGCCTTTCAATACAAAAATGCCCTCTTGTTAACTCCCACCTGGATTCTGTTTAGTTGTCCTTTCTTCCAGGCAGCCTTCCCATTCTTATGAAGATGCACCCACCCTGCATTCTTTGGCCCCCCATTCAAGCCAAAGTAGTATTGTGTTCATCTCTACGGTACAGAAGTGTCTGGCACTGTCAGGGGATTATTTCTTACTCCTCCCGTGGTGAAGGAGTCCAGTATTCCAGCCTGGGTGAGCACATTCCAGACCAGGAGAAATGCCTCCTTTTAGATATATGGTGGCTGCTAGAGCTGAAAATATAAAAGCATGCATCCTTTTTTAGCATCGAAGTCCCCAATTTAACTAATGTAAAAACACTCATTCTTGAGAATGCACCGGCTCCCAATCCTAGCAGTGTAGACATGTTCATCATCATGGAAGCATTTACCTGTGGACATCTGGATGCTCCCAGCCCCAGGGGCAGGAAGGCCCCCTTGAGATACCTGCAGACCCAGAAGGAGGTTGTATCAAGGAGGGAGGGCAGCAGGCAGCGGTGGGGGTCAGGGGGAGGTGGAACCACCTGATTGAAACCAACAGCCTGGGGGAAGTGCCGCTGCCAATATAAACAGATAAGCACTAATAATCACTCTTTCTTAAAAGCCCACTCGCTTGTCCCATTTTTCTGAGAAACACCACCTGCACAGCTGCTCCTAATCAAGGACCATTTAATTCGTTCCCAGATCATTGTCTGCACTAATTGTCTTAAACAAACCGAAGTTCATTTCACCTTATTCCCGAAGGGCCTGGAGGGCTCCTAATTACCTGTAGGTGGTTCTCCACATAATCGCAGCCCAGCTTCATTAAAGATCACAATATGTTCCTCTAATAGGTTTCCCATTAAAATCCAATAGGTTCCCATCAAAATGAATTATGTCCCAGAAAAAAAAATCTGCTAAAATATATTTTAATTAAAGGGAATTAAATATTGCATATGTCTGTTTCTGCCAACAGGTTGTACTTGAGACTGGTGGTAGCAGAGACAGAAGGGCAAAGAGGAAAGGAGAGGGGAAGGAAGGCTCAGTTGTGGGGTGAAGAGCTTTGCAATCAGACAGGCTTGAGTTTGAATCCCAGCTCTGCTACTCCTGGCAGTGTGACCTTGGCAAGTTGCCTCACTTCTTTGGGGCTCTGTTTCCTCATCTCTAAATCCCTAGCTTGCAGTCTGCCTTTGCTACCATTAAAGATTCTCTCTCTGTATATATAGTTCTTCACACATAAGGATTGCTAAATATGTGTCACTATTATCATATTGTATTAGTCAGCTGTGCTGCATAACAAAAACCCAAAAGTGGCGTACAGCTACACACATTTATTATTCAGGAGAACTGCAGGGTAGCACTGCTCCACATGTCCTCTTGTTCTGGAACCCAGACAGAAGGAAGACGCCCTCTCTGGAACATGCCATGCTCTTGGTGGAAGGCAGAAGTGTAAGAGAACAAGCGACCCATGTGACTTGTGCCAGACATGTATGTGTCATGTTGTTTGTTTTTCACTGGCCAGAGTAATCACACCGCCAAGCCTAGCGGTGGGAAGAGATCCCACCTTCCCAGAAGCAGGGTAATAGCAGGGCTGTGCAATACTTTTACAGAGGAGGGAACAAATTACTGTCAAAATGAAGACAATCTATCCCAGTCTTGTCATGAGATATTATAGCAATGTTTCCCAGCTTTACTCCTGGGAATAAAAAACCATAGAGAACTGAGTTCCACCCCAGAGCTACAAAATCAGGTTCTCTGGGGAAATCCGGACTTTTAACAAGTGTTCCAGGTCATTCTTATCATCAAAACATTTGGGATTTAACGAATGAGTGTGACTGCTGGATCATTGTATTGATGTTTCTGTTCTCCAGTGTCTTGGAGCTGCTAGAAGAAAAAATGAAAAATCATGGAACTGTAATCCATACCAAACATTAAAATCTGTTCCATGACTACTTGTTAAAAGGTACTTGGAAATCTATTGCTTTTTTGTATATATGTTATATTTCACAATAAAAAAAAGTTAAAAAAAGAACATTTGGGAAACACATTTTATAGACTAGCAGATAAGAATGTGGGCTTTGAATCATACAGACCTGAGATTGCAAACCACCTCCACCATGTATTAGCTGTGTGACTATGGGAAAGTTGCTTAGCCTCTCTGAGCTTCACTTTCTTCATTCGTAAAATAAGATAAATGAATGCAAATCACATAGCACAGTGCCTGCTACTGGATAAGCCTCCAATAAATATTAGCTTTTCCTATTTTTAAGATAACAGCAGCAATAATAATGGCGATAATGAATGTAAAGTGTCAAACTCAATTCATTGCAATAAATGGTAACTATAAGACAATAATATTAAATTATGATAATGGTAACAAGACTATACATAACGTAAATATATAATAATATACAAGTAAGGATTAATCGGAAAAATTACCTACAGCAACAAAGGAACACTGGCTTATGCTCTGAACCTTTTAATAACAGTTCACTACCCTAGCTACACATTAGAATCAGCTGTGGAAGTTAAAAAATTTCCGATGCCCTGGCCCCACCCACAGAGATGCCGATTTAATTAGCCTGGGGTGTGGGCCACACTGGTTAAGTTCCCCAGGTGTTTCCACCAAGCAGCGAAGTTTGCAAACCGCCACCCTAGAGACCTGCTACTCAAAGTGTGGTCCAGGGACCAGCAGCGTCAGCATCCCTGTCACCTGGAAGCCTGTTAGAAATATTGGGTCTTAGGGCCCACCCTGGGCCTGAGCAATCAGAATTTGCAATTTAACAGTACCCTTATGTGATTTGCATACACTAAAATTTGAGAATCGCTGCCCCAAGGGCCTTGTCATCCCATCCGGAGCCCAAACCCTGCCCTGTTTTGACTCTGCCCTCCTCCTCTTCAGCTCAGGTCCCGCCTTATTCCTTGCAGGGACATCTGTAACTGGTCTCCTTGCCTCCTCTTTGACTCCAGAGTAGCCATAATGATCGATGGGATTAATAAACAAACAAACAAACAAACCAGATCACTGCATTCCTCGGCCTGAAAGCCTCTGATGGCTTCTGACTGCATCTAGATTAGAATCTAAGTCCTTCGCCAGAACCCACAAGCTCTTGCCCCATGTGGCCCCTATTCCCACTGCCTCTCCTTACACCCCACCCTCCAGCCAGACTGAGCATCTTTCAGTCCTTCACCTCTGGAGGCTCTGCAGAGGCTGGTCTCTTGCCGGGAATATTTTCCCCCATCCCCACACCTCTAGTCTCCACAAGGCTAACAAGCTTCCTGCAGCCCTAAACTTACAGACCCATCCCCTGGGCAGCCTCCCTTAATGCGCTGTCCCATATGGGGTTAGATGTTCCTTCCCTGAGCTCTAGTGCCCCCAGGCATCCCCATCCAGCACTTCTCACTCACAGAGCATTTTTGCAGCCTGTTTTGTTTTCACGCCCACATCCTCCTTCAGGCTCTAATTTCCTGAAGGAAAGGGCAGTTCTGTCTCTTTCTCTGTCATTTCTCCAGTCCCTAGATCCATGCCTGGCACTCAGTCAGATCTCATGAACTATTTGTTGAATGAATGAACGTAATTCCCCCTTTGCTGCTTATCTAGCTCTGCTTTCAGCCCAAGGTCCTGAGAAATGGACTGGAATGTGCTGTGAGTGGTGTCCAGTGCCACAGGCTGCCCAGAGACTTGCTGTCCCTTCTGGTCCCTTTAAGCGGAGCGGCTCACCCATGCCAAGTCCCTCTGGTGACACTGGAAGTGTCACCCCATCCCCCCCGGTTTCTCCAGGCCACTGCATCCATTTTCATCAGCTACTCCTCATCCCCATCTCCCCTGGGTGCGGTGCCGAGGCCAACTTGTCTGGGCTCCTGAGACCCGAGAGCCGACTCACGGGTCTTCCCCACTGTGTTCAGTGATAGCCTCTTGGTAGCCTGGCATTAGCCAGGATGGGAATATTTACACTATGGAAATTGGCAAACACTGCAAAGTAGGACCTTGTTGGTATTGCTTAGGGAGCCAGTTTACGAGCATCCCACTGGAATTCCACACTAACAGTAAGCAACTGTGGGCTTATTGATTGTTTCATTGATTATTTAACATTCTTATAGTGCTATTAATAATTAATAATTAATTAATACCTATTAATTATCCATAATTAAAAATCCTAGTGTACTTTTTAAGCTGTCGACAATTCTCAGGTTCATCTTGGATGGGGGGTTGCGTTTTGGTTTTGGTAACACGTAGATGGATGGGCCTTTCCCTCATGCAGAATTCCCGTGTATGGGAATGAAGAGGCTGGACAAAGAGAAGCTAAACGCCTCTGCGGAATGGTTGTTGCCCTCATGGGCAGTTTCATCACAGGGTAGGCCAGAAGCTGGAGGCTCAGTGGAGTCTCTTGGCCCTACCCACCCCCGACTGCTAAGCCTTGGCTTTTGTTCCCTTGTTTATTCATCCCTTCATTCTACACAGCCCGTCCCGCTACAGGAGATTCAATGGTGAAGAAGACGGTTATAGTACCTTTCTTGAGCCTGACGATGAAGAAGTAAAGGAAGACATCAATTAAGGCAACACACAAAAGTAGTTACAAAATATGATAAGGTCTCGGAGGGAGGTAAATAGGGCAGCAAGATACAGAGTAAAGAAGACCCCCATTAAATCGGGGGAGGATGAGGAGCCAGTCTAGGAAAAGCAGAAGGGAGAGCTGTCTAGGGAGAGGCACAGCATGTTCAAAGGGCCTGAGGCAAGGGAAGGTGGCCAGTGAGAGTGGAGAGCAGAGCGTTTCAGGGAAAGGTGAGTCCAGAGTGCCGGGTCAGGTCCCGAAGGGCCTCGTGAGTCAGTTCTGAACGACGTTATCACCGCTGATTCCTCAGTTGTCTGTCCAGGTGCAGCGAGGCCGCGCTGTTGGGGGCAGGCCTGGCAGTGAGCAGGGCCGTAGCTTTTCTGAATAAGCGAGTGGAGCCCCTCTGGAGGCAGAAGAGGATGGATTGCAGGAGGCAAGGCTGGGGGTGGGACAGAAAGGAGGAGGCTGTGGTAGGGTCAAGGAGAAAGGGGCAAGGCAGTGGACTGGAGGGGCTGAGAAGGGGACAGAGTGAGAGATGAGTGAAGGAGGCACTGGGGAGCCAGGGAGACCGAGTCCAGGGTGAGGTTTCCAGCACAGCAGCCCTGGTAAACCCCAAGCTCTGGGTCAGGACTCAGGGGAAAGCTTATACACCCCCAAATTATGCAGGGCAATGGTGATTCAAAGCGAGGTAACATGCTGAGTGTCTACCAAGTGCCAAGTGACTTATATACATCATCCCTCTTCTTTCTCACATCAGCCCTGGGAGGCAGGGGCCGTGATGAGGACACTGAGGCATGTACACGATGGTCCTTGTCCCTAGTAAGGGCAAAGCTGGGAAGCAAACCCAGTCTGACCGCAGAGCCCCTGCTCTGGACGTGCAGATGCCATGCGACGTTCTCTTCGAAACACGCAGTCAACCTGAAATCCCACAATCCAGTGCCTCTGACAGCTCTGGCCCTTCCTGTCCAGCACCACTGTCCTTCCCTTTGGTGAAGTCCAGAAGCCTGAGACCAGCATGCAGGTGCAAATGGTTACTGGGGAGAAGATCCCAGGAAGCATCAGCAGGAAACTGGAGCAGTGAGAGAGGAAAGAGAGGGACGCCAACCCAGAGTGCACGATGAGCCACTTACCCTTGTGGGTCCCTGAGGGAGACGTGAAGAACACACCTTGAGGACTGCCCCACCCTAGGGGCGGGATTGGGGTATTTATCCGCCGGCTCCCAGCCTCAGTTGGTTGGGGCTGCTCTTTGGATGTCACATCCCTGACGCATCCAGCCTGCCCAGTGCCTGAGCCAAGCACAGTTCTGTGGCCAGGGAAAGCCCTGAGCTGGAGTCACAGGGACCTGCAGTAAAAAAAGCCTTGGGCGGTATTTGGGGACCAAGGAGTGCTGAGGGGATTTGTCCAGGCTCCAGCGTTCTCTGTTGCAGCCCCCACCTACAGACTCCTGCCTCCGTCCTGAGCGATTCTGAGTGGAGGCAACAGGACAGCCTCAGTGCCTGCCATGGGCAGGGCCTGCTACCGGTGGAGCTGCCATGGACCCGAGACCTGGTGGGAGCTGGGGGGCCCTGGCAGCCATCCGCACCTCCTCCCCTCTGGAAGACAGAGTGGCACCAACTTGTAAGACTGAATTTTCCTGCGTGGCATTTCCATTGTCCATTAACCTGAGTCTCTGACCCCCCAGAAGGGGGAGCTGCAAGCATCCTTGTCCACTTGCCCCAGTGCACCCCACTCAGAGGAGGAAGAGTAGGGAGATGTTACGCCAGGAGCTGGCTCATGTGGCTCTGAGCTGCTGCTGGGGTCCAGCTCCCAGCTGCAGAGTGGGCCTTGTGACCACAGGCATTGCCTCTGTCTCTTTTTTTCTTTGTCTTATTTTTTTATTATTAGAAAAGTTATAAGCTTATGAAAAAATCATGCAGAAAATACAGAATTCCCATGTACCCCACATCACACATAGTTTTCCCTGTTAACATATCGCGTTAGTGTGGTACCTTTGCTACAATTGATGAAACAGTATTATTATAATTATACCATTAACTATAGACCATAGTTTAACATTAGGGCCCACTGTTTGTGTTGTACAGTCCTATGTTTTTTCTTAAACTTTTTTTTCTAGTAACATATGTGCAACCTAAAATTTTCCCTTTTGAACACATTCAAATAAATATTTCAGTGGAGTTAATTGCATTCACAATATTGTGCTACCATCACCACCGTCCAATAACAAAATTCTTCCATCACTTCAAACAGAAACTCTGTATCAATTAAGCATTAACTCTCCATTCCTAACCCCCACCCTGGCCCCCAGTAACCTACATTCTAGTTTCTGACTCTATGGATTTGCTTATCCTAATTATTTCATATCAGTGATATTTTATAATATCTGTTCTCTTGTATCTGGTTTATTTTACCCAACCTGATGTCTTCAAGGTTCATCCATGTTGTCACATGTATTAGAACTTCATTCCTTTTCATGGCTGAGTAATATTCCATCAGGTGCCCAGGCAGCATTTTGGTTATCCTTTCATTTGTTGATGGACGCTTGTGTTACTTCCATCTTTTGGCAATTGTGAATAGTGCTGCTATGAACATCAGCTTTTCCTACTGTTTATAAGCTGTTCTCTTGATTTGGTATTCCCCCAGTTACTCCAACCTTTTAACTGATTTTGGAACTTTGAGGAAGTTGGTTCTGCCAGGTTGTGTTAGTTGTTCAAAGTTTCTGTGGGCAATGGCTCCCTAACGTGTCTTATGCCGCCATCTTGGACAACTGGTTTCCAACTAAATATCTCTTGAGTGTGTTCACTTCTCTGCATCCCCACTGTCACGGGCTCTCTTCTTTTTGTCCTGTTTCAATACCACAATCCATTAGCTGGCCTTTCCACGCCAGCCTTGCCTGGTGTAGGGGGGTTCAATTGCAATGAAGAGATACCTCCTCAAATAAGTTTAAACAGAAAAGGGGTTTATGTATATGGGGGTGCAAGGGATCCCAGGGCAGTGTGTGCTGCAGCCTCAGTAAGGCAGGGGCTGGGACCCAGAAAGTTGTCAGGAGAACTAAATGTGGCTTCATAGGCTCTGTGTGAACTCTTTCTCTGCCCAAATTCAGGATGTATGGGGAGAGAGTACCTCCCTGGGGGTGGCCATGCTGGCCATGGGGAGAGAGGGCAGGAGAAGCAGAAGGGGAGGAGGGCCTGGTGGGTGAGGACTAGGGGACTTCTGGGACTTCAGGGGAACGTGAATGTCTCGTGGTCACCACAGCCAGCTGCCTACGCGCCCTCCTGGAGGACCTCGAAGCCACCCTCTGTCAGGGTTATTCATTTATTTATTTCAGATTTTTTTCCTTCTAACTGCTCCAGAACATTGGAGGCTAGAAGGAATACATTATATATGTTTTTTATCATCACTTTTTTTCTTTTTTGTGAAAAATAACATATATTTTTTTAAAGCAATACATTTCAATGCACAGTGCAATAATTAGTTGTAGCACAGATTTCAGAGTTGGTGATGGGTTACAATTCCACAAGTTTAGGTTTTTACTTTTAGTTGCTCTAAGATATTGGAGACTAAAAGAAATATCAATATAATGATTCAGCACTCACACTTGTTTGTTAAACCCTACCTTCTCTGTGTAACTCCACCATCACCTCTGATCTTTCTATTCCACTCTTTAGGGGTGTCTGGGCTATGGCCATTTTAACTTTTTCATATTGGAAAGAGCAGTCAATCATATGGGTAAGGAGATGGGATTAGCAGATGTTCTGGAATTTGGACACACACCCAGGGGTGCCTGAGCGCAGCTGTTGAAACCGTGGCCTCTGACCACCCTCTCGGTCCACTGACTGGCTCTTTGTGGACCTGCCAACCCCCAAACCTGAAACCAGGCGGGCAGCAGAAGGACAGGGAATCCCCAGTGACTATGGGACATGAGACTCCAGAGGCGCCTCCAGGGGTCTCCCACGTCCTATGGACAGAAGCAGTGGTTGATGTCATGTTTCTTGCTGTTATTATTTTCTCATCCATTGAGCAAACAGTCTCCGTGGCCTACCAGTTCACTGGGGATTTGGTGACACCCAGCAGACGTGGGTGCAGAATTTGGGAACCTCAGCCTACCCTCTAAAACTCCCCAGGCACTACCAGCTGATGGGTGCAAAGAAGGTCACGTGAAGATGACCGCCCAGGCCCCCTAACCCCATGGCCCACTTCCTCTCCCCAGAGCTCCAGTCCACCACAAATCCCTCCGCATACTGTTCTGGTTGACCCCAAGGGGTGTCTGCCATGTGCTTGTGAGTCAGGCTGAGCTGCTGTTTGCCTCTGCTGGGCCTGCCTGCTGACGGTGCCATGGCTGTCTGCAGACCTCTCCTGGCTCTTCCTGGCAGCTTGGCTGGCTTCTGAGGCTCTTGGCCGTGGCTCCAGCCTCAGACCCTTGGCCTCAGCACCAGCCCTGAAAGCCCCCGGGTCTGTGTCAAAATGCTCAGTCAGGAGGTTTCCAGAATGAAGA
>PVIY010047220.1:0-17986 GCA_004026745.1 Myrmecophaga tridactyla
ACCCCGGGGAAAGCTGTTGGAACCCAAGGGCCTGGAGAGAAGACCAGCAGAGACCATCCTGTGCCTTCCACATAAGAAAGAACCTCAGTGGAAAGTTAGCTGCCTTTCCTCTGAAGAACCAACAAAATAAATCCCCTTTTATTAAAAGCCAATCCGTTTCTGGTGTGTTGCATTCTGGCAGCTAGCAAACTAAAACACTTACTGTTAATGGGAAATTGTATTATTTGTTCTAACCTTCCATTAGATTTGTTCAGAAGAATTAAATGAAATAAGAAATTTAAGATAGTTTTATGAATACAAATTGTGGTTTAAATGCAAATTGTTATAAATTTCAGAGACCATCAAGTGGCTGGGATTTTTAAAATTTTAATTTAAATCTTATTTTGACCATCTGCATATTTTGGCCTTCAGTAGACATGGGGAGACTAAGTTTGTTGGTGACCTCAGTATGCTTTGAAGTCAAATTTATTGTCTTAAACTTCAGACTTTATTTTCAGTGTGTGCTCAATCAAGAATGGACCAAGTCCATTTGACATGTGATAAATCTGGTTCGTTTTTCTTTCAGGTGAATTCTTCATAAAATGCAAAACAAAGGGATTTAGAATTGTAGATATAAATATTTACTCTTAACAATTCCCAAAAAGATAGCTTGTTATAAAGTTACTACCTGTGTGAAATCAGACCATTTCAGAAAAAATTTCTGTATTGCTGAAATTTATTTTCATTTTTACAACATTAAGAAACATTAATATTATTCTTAAGTTTCTTAAACAACCTAAGTCATGGATTAATGCTAAAATAAAGCTAAAACCCAAAGTAATGCCATATTGAAAAAACATAAAATTTAAGTGGTAGTATGTCTTTGTTTAAAGCCAAATTTTGTTGGCTTACTTGTTTATCTTCAAATGGCAGAATTTAGTGGCCAAAAATATACGAATTACCTGAAATGCAATTCTCTACTTAAGTTTTATTTTGAATTATTTTGTCTACATTCTTTACCAGATGTTTTTTGTTGTTGTTGTTGTTTTGGCATAGGCAGGCTCTGGGATTCAAACCTGGGTCTCCAGCATGGCAGGCGAGCATTCTGCTGCTGAGCCACCATTGCACTGCCCCTAAATGTATTTTTATATAGATTTCAAAAATATATCTTTTGCACCTAAAATGCAACTTAATGTGAGTTCATTGTTTTTGAGTTGTCTTGGAAAAGGCTATTTTGTTGCAAATATTATCAAGATAATCTTCAAATTATCCCTTTCTAGGAATGTATCTTTCATTTCTTTTGCTTGAAAGTAGGCTTTGAATAGGAGTGAATGAGGGATGGTTTTTCTTTTGAAAATTTGGTGTTCGTGAATTTAGTGGTAATTAAGAAAGACTAAAATTGGACTGAGAGCATAGAATTTGAGTTTTTGTTCATATACAGTGCCTTTGGTATCTTGTGGCACTTGCCCAAGCTGAGTGCCAAATGTTCAGCTTTTGTTATTCAGTATGATCTAGGGCTCAAAAGCTATTTTTTAAAAAAGCTATTCAATCGAATGATGAGAATAAAATAATCAAATTCCCTAACTAAATATTAAACATGGTCCTGAATCAGTTTTCTCCATGCTACAACATAGATTTCTTAGTCCTCCAGACACCCACTTTCTTACTCATTCTTCTGACCAAAGCTCTTTTTGCTTCAGTCACTCAGTTTTCTTTGGGTGCGTAGAACAAGCCTGGAAGGGGTGAGAAGTATCTGTTGAAAAGTTCTAAGCATAATCATAGGAGTTCAATTTGTATAGTATATTTTTTGTTTTGAGTGTACGACATATTCTGTAAAGCACCTGCAAACTGCGTACTGTGAAGAATAAACATGTTAGAAATAGAAAACTGGAACACAAGTAAAATTGTAACTGTATATCCATGTGGATGGCTCTTTATGCAGAACTGTACACAGATGAACAATTGTTTTGGGAGAGGTAAGGCTCATGCAGTAAATAAGATGATCCCTGTCAGTAATTACCATTTTGAATCTCCTCATTCATTTTTAGGCATATGGTGGTCATTTCTATCCTCAAGTAATTTCATTCTGTTAACAACGTTCTGTGATTTATTTAATACTTTCTCTTCTGTTTCTTTCATCTTATACTTAATGTGTTCTCTGTGTTTTTTTTTTGTCATTAATAGTACATATTACATTGATGCTTTTGATGACTTCCACTATTTTGTTAAAGCAACCTATATACAGCAGAAATTCTGACTATATAAGTTATGTATTTTTTTCGATATTTATATCCATGCACTTTTTTTTTTGTTTTAGGACTAGAATATATGTATTTTGCATATAATGGTGAGAGCTAATTTAGTTATGGTTATTTCCATTGCAGAAAAAAGCATCTGGAAGGGAACAGTAAGATGGTAGATTCTCCTTTCTTGGAAAGACAAACTGAAATGGTAAATTTGTACACAAGTATATATATTATAAATAATATCAAATGACATTCTATTTTATACTTCTCCCTAGCCATATGATGTGAATTTACAAGTAACCTCGGTGTTATCCAGACTTTGTCTCTTCCCTCATCCACACATACATGAGTACCTTTTGGATCCTTATGTGAACCTTGCTTCTGGCTGTAGATCTCTCTTCTCTGTGATTGTCAGGGTGAGTTACAAGTTTTGTTATATTCCCAGGATTGCTAAACCTGTCCAATCAACATTTTAAAAGCATTGTATATAGATAGTGTCACATAATGAAAAATATATATCTGCTATCTTAAAATAATTATTATACATTCTGAACTAGTTTTCATTATTTTATAAGGTATTTATTAATTTTATATTTTAAGGAATAGGTATGAGTTCTTGGTCAAAGATAGTCATATGAATAATGAGAGTTGACATTCGTTATTCAGCAGTAGCGAATGAAATTCTTATTATCCTGCATATACTTATGTGTTTGATTTCAGAAACCAAGTTCCTTTTGTCTCTGTCATGCAGGTTGTTGGAGACCTTATGGTGCGAATTCAGCGAATTCAAGACTTCACTCCCAAACTTCTGCTGGTCAGGAAGCGACTCCTCGGTTTGGAACCTGAAGGCCCTAGGTAAGTCAATGTTTTATGTGCTTTTTAATCTAAAAATTTTGCCAAAACTTAATGATCTTCTGATATCCTGAACTGATTTACTCTCTATTTTTCCTTCACCAGTATTGACCACATCACGCTGCTAGAGGGTGTGATTGTGCTGGAAGAATTCTGTAAGGAACTGGCGGCGATTGCATTTGTGAAATACCATGCTTCCTCCACACCATAAATAGCATCTTTCAAGTATCTAGGGGAAGAGAACAATTGTGTATATTTCATCAAAAAAGACTCATTTCCACCCAGCCAAGAGAGGATTAAAAGCCTTTTTTAATGAAGTATTGCAAGCAAACTGAACAGAACCATTAAGAACTCACTGAGTGAACAGTTGGTAAAATGCTGTACAAGGTTGTTTTCATTGGCTTTATCATAAGGTTCTATATATAATATTGCACATCATTGAATCCAGGATACAATCAAAGGAACTTCAGGAAATAAGCATTTCTGATGACTGTGTGAAAAGCTGCAAAATTTCCGATGTCATGACTTTGATGATATTTCTGTTATTTTAATATCCTTTTAGGTAGCAAGGCATTTTGACATTCTCTGGGACTCAAGTGCTTATATTCTTTTGGATTAATAAGTAGCAAAGAAATTCACTAATTTTATAACTTTTTAAAGTCAGAATTCTTATCAAACAAAATATGAAAAGAAACTGTAAATTAGAAAAAAATGCAATTCAGGAACCATCAAAGGAACTAAGTTAATTACAGGAGTTGATAACCCAAGTGAAAATGTATAGAACACCATTAGTTTACTTCCGCTTTTCTAAGAATAACAATTTAATATGATAAAGAAATTCTTGATTAATATAATATATATATTTTTAAAGAGACATTCTTTTACTCTTTTGTGCACCTAGCCATGTTGGTGATTGATTTTCATGTGTGGATCCAGTTTATTTAAGCTGTGTCATTTTTGCAACATTGTTGAATATATGCTCATCATTGGTAGTTTGCTAAAATAGTATTTTTTAAGCTAATTAACATATATTGGGTTGAGAACCTTTTATTTTTCCTTCTGTCTCTAAAGTTGACTCATAAAGGGCTTTATAATTTGATTTCCTCATTGAAATCCATGATAATGTCTAGGAAGGGAACTGACTGATAACTCTTAGACAGCAATCAAAAGCCAATGGCCTCCTTAATGTTTACATTTTTCATTTTGTTCAGTTTTTTGGTTTGAATGGTTGTAAAGAGATTTGAAAAACAGAAACAAAAACCAGTCTTTTAGATGTCCTGTTTACATGTTAAAGGATTTTGGTAAATTGGGTATGTATGTGTATATATAATATGTGTTGGTAGTTGAGCAGAGCTGCGCTGTGCACAGCATGTTTATACTTGATAAACAAAATAGTGTTTGCTGGTCCACTTCCTCATCCTCATTTAGTGATGATTATTCACTCAAATATCCCTTTGAAGTTATCTTTTTTTTTTTTTAGTTGAAATGTTAAGCAGCAGCACTTTCCTCCTCATCTTTACATTTACTGATATTTGGGGGAGCAGAATATCAAACTTTTCAATTTGAAAAGAAGTCACTGCTCCTTCTGAGAAGCGATTGTATGTAGCACGTTTGCATACATACATCGTATGGCATATGCATAGAAGCATGTTTATACCTTTTTGCTAATTTTATTGTTAGTTTTTCTGATTTATATAGTTAGTGCTTGCTATTTATTCAGAACAAAATCTGAAAAGATTATGAATATTCTTAGCTCTAGAATGTTACCACTGTTAAAACAACAAAATGACTAAATTTCCAATTTAATGCAAATCTTTGTGAGAACATTCCAAGAAATTTATTAAGTAAAACAGTGAAAAAACAGAAGTAGGAGATAGTTACTTCATGCATGGTTTTTCTGAATGATTTCAGTGATGAGAAGGCATTATTCAGTTTGTTCTATTTATCTATCAGTGTGTGCAATGAACACTGCAACATCTCCATTTTCAGATGTATTCATGGTCTTCTTTGATGTAGTTTTATTTAAGATAAGGCACTAAGAGATATTAGATCTTAATGTTTTCATAAAGTGTACAATAGCTGTAATAGCAATGATGTTACCTCTCAAGCCAAATACTATTTGATCCTTGATTTCACAATGGGACTTTATAGCTAATCTATGAATCCAAGCTCAGAAAAGCTTTAACCCTTTTTTTCTGTCTTGTGTGTATGCTGCTTCAGAAAACATGTGTCCTAAGTTATTGTGATGACTTTGATTTGTAATCAACTAAAGCTTAAGGCATACTTTAAAAAAAATTGCTCTTCTAAGTTTTATATATATATGTATATGAAATATGTGTATATTTCATATTTAATTCAGACCTAGAGCCAGCACAAGTTTTTACAGTGAGTTGAATTTGTTAGTGAAACATACTACATCACTGGTCTGTTTCTTAACTGTTCTGGGAAGCTGAATGTTCCCATTACTCAGTACTTGCAAAAACACTGGGGTGGAAAGCACCACTTCAGTAATTGATTACCCTAGCAGGTTCCAAAATGAACTTTAGGCTTGCTTCATATTTGTATAAATAGAGCTGCACATTTTTTTAAAAACTATTCTAATTATGTAATCCTTGGGTTTATTTTTAGTAATGAGCCACATACTTTACTTGATGGAACCCAGATTTTTCCTTAGCCAGTTGTCATTATAGCACTCACATCATAACTTGTAATGTTCTCACAGTGTATCTGTCTGTGCAATATGTAAGCTATGAGTGGCTTCATAGCTTTTTGATTTAATTGTACATTACTGTGTGCTTATGTGTGTATACGTATGTGTATATAAATATATATATAAGGACCAAAATCCTTAGCTTGCTTACACTGTTGCTAGTGTAAAGGCTGTTACACTTAATTTTATGGGGCACAAATTATGGAATTACTTCATAAATTCATTTTAACATTTCCATAAATTATTGCATTAATACACAATTACCATTTAATTATGAAGTTCATTCTTCTGTCTTATTGACAGAAGTTACAGTGAAATTATAAAACCACAAATTGTATAGTAATTATATTTTGGGTTGTACAATAAATCAAAATAACGCATGTCATTGTGACACTTGATGTATTAAAACATGATAGATAATCATATTTCTGGGCCCTGTAAAATAGTGTTACTATAATTCGCTGTTTTGCCTCCTGCTTTGTTTACATTAAACAGAGGATATTTGGTAAACTTTTCTATTGAACATTGTGTAGGTTCCTGACAGTGTTACCGAGATCTGGCATTCTTGGACCATCCATGAAGAAACTCTTCAAATGAGGATTGTGTATCTACTTTCACTTCTTCAAAGGAGGTTGTAATCAAGTTCAACTTTTTGTGCTAACAATGCATGCAGGACTAAAAGGGATAATCTAAAATAAATAATGTAATTTAAACAAAATGTCTTCTTTCTATTTTTTGTAGAATTCAAATCAGAAAAATCTTATCCACTGAAAAGTTCTAAAATAATTATCAACTCTTTTTTCCACCCCATACCCCTCCACACACACAGATACAAAGGGATATGACATACTACACACAGCGGATCTTAAGAGCATTGATTCCCAGGAGAGAACAAGAAGGGATATGTTAGAATATTTTTAGAGGGGAAATGAAATAAATTCTCCCTGGGTGAGAATCATTAAATCTCCCACCCTCATGTCTTAATAATCACTCCCCTAAAGGAAAGAATGCTTATATATTAGAAAAACAATTCATTCTAAGTATTATTTATTAATATTTATCTAGCACACAGTAAAACTTTTCTTTTTAGCTGATATTTTAAACAGACTTGGCTTATTCAGGTCACTTGAGTATTTGCCGAGTCCCTTAATTAGAACCTGGAAGAAACATGTAGTATGGTATAGACAGAAAGAGAAAAATCTAGATATTAATCCCACCTCCCAAAGATTCTTTTAAGCCAGTGCTGTTCAAAACAGCTTTAGAGAGAAATAAAAAGGATTGAATAGGATTCATAGGTTAAGAGGATTCAGGAAGGTAAGGTTTAGCCACTGAATTGGAATTACCCTCCTTGTTCTGAACCACTTCAAAGAATACTATATTTTAGAAATGTATAATTGGATCCCCAGCCCAAAAACCTGGTTCAAACTGCTATTAGGTAAGACATTTTCAGTGTTTCATTTGGAAAACTAGAATTAACATAAAATTGTTAAATTTGAAGTTTTGTTAGAGTAACTCTACAGTAAAAGCGAATACCACTTTCCAAAAAAAAAAAAAAAAATAGATAAGTAATAACACTGCATGTCAATAAGTTTGACATTGGGGTGCCCAGGGAAGAAATGGAATAGTTTCTAGCTGGTCTGAGGCCATTATATAAGCAAAGTTGTTGCCTATGGGCTACCTTTTAGGAAACTGATTTTTAACCTCACTTGATATATATATATATCCCACTATCCACAATAGGAAGCTCTATCTATTAAGCCTGTTCCATGTAAACCCACTACTCTTATGATTTGACTGTTAGGTGCATTAGAGATTTTCATTTGTTAATATGGTAGAATTTATAAAATTTTATCTGAAATATGACTAATATGACATTCAAAACAAAGCAAGAATTCAGTTTGTTCAATAAATATTAAGAACTTTCTATGGGCCAAACAGTAAGATACTAGGAAAATAAGTAATTTCTACCCTTAACAAGTCACTGTCTCTGTGGTAGCCCAATATGTTTATACAAGTAAGACTCTTCATCTACCTGAGCACAGGGGAAAGGATTGCAGGTCTATCTAAAAGGGAAAACCTCAAAATCAAGTCTTGAATTATATTCTTCCTTGAATATAAATAGAGCCAGATACTCTGAAGTCATTACTATAAAAAAGTCAACTCAGTAAGAAATGGAAAACTGTTCTTTGTCCTACTGAATGTACCATGCTTAAGTAGTTCATCTCCTTCATTCTGAAATTGGTAAAATCGCCACCCTAAACAATTGTGCTTTTTCTTTCTGTTTGCGCTTGTGGCCCATATTTTTGTAGTTCATGAATAATTAACTGTCTGATTTAAATAACCTCTGGAACTCTCATACATAGGAAAGTCAAAAAGTCAATTGAAACATTAAAAAGATTTAAGTAGGCTTAGAAAATAAGACCCAGAGATGAGAGGTGAAATTTGGTTTACCTAAAGCATTTATAGAATCTCCCTTCTCCCTGCTTTAACTCAGTGCTCCCTTGACCACATTCTTGATTCTTGCCTAGGTTGGTACACAGGTGGACGCATCCAGTTAGGACAGAGAAGCAACCAAGGTTGATGGAGACAGGAGAGAGGAATTCAGAAGTCACACGCTGGCTGTGTGTGTGTGGAAAGGTGGAATGTGAGTTCTCACCCCAGAACTCCCATCCATTCTTGAAATTTAAGCCTGTGGTCAGGCTGGAAGGCAGTGGGCCAGAGCAAGGCTCATGCCTAGCCAGGGAGCAAGATGATTTCCCTTCAAACCTGATCTTTTTGAGATAGCTTCATGTAATTACTTGATCTCCCAAGTGCGAGTCTAAGGAGTTAAAGAAAACTCAGTATGCTTTATAATTTTATATGACCTCACCCTTCCCTCCAGTTTCTATTACACTAGTCAATATATCAAGGATTGAACTAATTCTCTTAACTGAGTGATCAAATCCATACATGAAAATAAGACCTACTAGCAGACTGCCAAAAATTTGACTGCTGTCATGAGTCACTTGGCTGTTATTACAGGAGGTGGGATGAGAATAGAAGGAAGACATCCTTTGATGGTGGTACCCATGTTGTTATAGACATTCATTTCCTTGGTGATAATTCTATTAATTCTTAACAAAATGTTTAATTCCAAAGAACGTGCTGCAGGCTTCAGGGCTAATACTCGATTTAGAGGATCCAAAGAAGCCAAGAGCACCTCCTAAGTCTGGAAAAACACTTATTTTTTTTTTTTCAAAACGTATTTTGAGGTTGAGAACTGTAGCCAAAATTGCAAGCTTGAAGACCTAGATTTGGTTTGGAACAAAAGCAGCTAGGGACATCCACAGCCTGTGAGGCTAGGAAAGACAAAGCAAAAACAGCTCCAAGTCGGTTACTGCCTCAGGCCTGTAATTTATACGTAAGGAATCATAAAATCAATTTTACTATAATGCAAAAAGATGAGATGACATACAAATTCACTGCAATCTAGATAAAGTTATGTTTCAAAGCCCTGAAAATGAGAGTCATTTATGTATAACACAAGAAATGTATTCTTCATTCCACTCAGAAGTAGAAGAGGATGCAGGCTTTTAATTGATTAGTCTTCCCAGGAGAACCATGAACTGAAGATTTCTAGGGGGAAACAAATTAGCCATTCTTTAAACATTATTCTTCCATGTTTAAAATATACTTTTCTCCTTAAATCTCTGTCTTGTTGCTTTTATCAACAATGTAACAAGTCACAGAATATTTTATGGTTTTGTAATCTTTGTTGACTGCTTCAATTATTGAAGTTTCCTGTGATGTTTATTTCTATTCTGTTTTACAAATTATTAGAAAAGAGGCAGACCATCTTTTTCTTAAGCACGTTGGTATTAGGCTGCAATAGAAATGGAGATTGAGAAGAAAAATTGGGTAATATACATATTACCCAATTGCCATATAACTCCTTAACAATAAACAGGTTCATTTAATAAAAGCCTACATTTTCCATAAAACAATCTAATCTGCTGTACCTTTTAAGTAAACCCTTCCCTAAAAATACTGTTGGCAAGAGCACATGGGACCTGGTGGATTCATTAGAATTGGGGTTGAAAACCACATCCTAAAAATAATTAAAGCTGTTAAGGCAAATGTATGTAGCAATTTCTGGGTGTGTATCTTTGGAATTTGGCATTGACATAAAAATAAATTTTGCACAGTTCTTAATGGTTGGAGCCCTTTCATGCATAGCATGTAATAAATTGATATTCATTAAATTCTGAATATTTCAAAGAAAAAGCTGATAAATATCTTGCAGAGTCGTGTTGCTCATTATCATTTTACTTCAATAGAAGGAAAAAGACCAGGGAAGTGTAATTAATTTGACATAGATATTTCTGGGCTGAGCACTTCAATATCAACATCATTTTAAGGTCATTATTAAAAGTTCTTTGTCCTCATTATAAAGCTTACCTATTACCATATTTTCTGATACAATACCATTGTATTTTGGCCCTTCCTCCAGTGAGTTCTGTAGTCAATGACTCAACTAATGCCAATAACTCTGGAGAACAGAAATCCTGTCAGCCTTAATTGGTTAAAAAAAGGTGCACTATAGTCTTTATCTGCAAACTTCAAAATCCCCATATCACCATGGAAGCTGATTCCTGCCTCTTATAATAATTATTATTATTTTTAAATATTTTACAGGAGCAGTGAAACTGCCCTCATTGTATCTCTTCATCAAACCACTGACAGTAAGAGACCACTCCACATATAGAAAAGGCTTGCTGCTCTCCTGAAATGACTTTCCAAAATGATTCTGCTTGAAGTAGAATAAACTTTCCAGCTATATTCAGAAAACACTAATACTGAATGCCATTTTCATAAATATTGGGGTCTGAGGTCCAAAATGGATGGTGTTTTTGCAAGAATATGGTAACATCATCCGTGACTGTCAACAAATATTTACTAAGCTGCATATGGCCAAGGGTCAGAGATTCCAGGAAAGCCCCTATTTTTAAGGGGTTTGCTTTTTAAAGTAGAGGGGATAAGGCAAATTCTGTGTGGCTTATAAAACTATTGTTCAGCTCCAAATCCACTTTTCTAGAACTCTGCTTTGTAATGTTGGGGCTGGAGTTTTACAAACTCTACAAGCTGGCTTTCTACTAGGATTTGTCAAGAAGGGGTTCTAGATGGAGAAGGGAAAGTAGAAAGAGGGAAGAAGAAACATTCTTCTTTGAATTTTTTGCTGTTCCTGTCAGTATCACCTCAGCACAGCAATTGGTTTCAGCCTCTATGTTCTTTAAGTTCTCCCAGAACTGGCCTACTCACACCTTCTCTGAGGTGTCAGTAGCAGCATGGCAGCACCCCCTTTCAGAGGTTTGAACCCCAGCTTTACAGAACCCTATCCAAGCTTCAGGTTGTAGACCCTGCCTCTTCCCTTTGTAATAGGAGCTTCATAAGTCGTTATTTCTGAATGACTCTTTTTGCTCATTCAGCTCTCCACCACTAGTGCAACCAATTCCTCTGTTGAAACATACTATGATGGTTAATTTTATGTGTGAGTTGTTTGTTTAGACACTAAATGTTGCTGTGAAGGTATCTGTATTTTGTAAATGTGATTAAGATCTCCAACCAGTGGATGTTAAATAAAGATTACTCTCAGTCATGTGGGTGGGCCTCTATTGGAGGACTTAAGAGGAAAAACTGAGGTGTCCTGGAGAAGCAGAAATTCTGCCTCAAGACTGCAACATAGAAATACTTGAGTTTTCAGCCTGCTGGCTTGCCCTACTAATTTCATATTTGCCAGCCCCACAATTTGCATGAGCCAATTCCGCAAAATAAACCTCTTTAGATAGAAACATAGATATATATAAAGAGATAGATATAGTTACACACATATACCCTTCTGGTTCTGTTTCTCTGGAAGACTCTGACTGATACATACCTGTTATCCTAGTACTTTATTTTCCTGACCGAACCAACCTCAATGACAGCATTTTTCAGTATTCACTGCAGCCTAAGGAAGAGAGCTGTCACAGAGGTTTTCAAGGATGCTGATGATCCCCTCACTAATTTTCTTAATGTGTTAGTGAAGGAGGGTCCTCTCATGTCTACCAGGTTGGGGGAGGGGCCATACATGCCCCATATAAATCCACATTCCTAGGTTTTTGGGTTCTTTCTCAATATCACAGCAGAAAATTCTGATCTCAACCTCATTGAATGTAAACCACCACATGAGTACTTCCACATTTAATTAAACCAACCAAGAAAACCATTAAAGCCAATTCTAGCTAGGTGAGCCAACACATTCAATCCAGGCCTTCTGGTAAGCGCACCTAAATCCATAAACTTGGCCTGAGCTAATGTTATTTATTATCTTCCTTTGATTCCATTCCCATATCTAATTCCCACATTTCTGCTTACATCAAACAGCCAAATGCTGTAATTCTTCTGGAATATAAGCTAATTTACCAGGTCAGACTTTCCTTTTTTCTCTTCAGAGCACGTTGAGATCTGACTATAATTATAGGTTTAGAGGCAAAATGCTTCACTGGCAATGAGGCCTGGGGTCAAGATTCTCCACTTCATTTGAGTCTATCCAGATGAGCCCATTTGAAGCCCAAGAGTCTTACTCCTTCCCAGCCAATATCCTTTCCCAAAAGAGTCATGGCAAGTCTATGAATTCAACTTACATTGTAATTCTATAACCCACATAAATCTGGGATCATTGTTTTTCAGTGAGACTGGCCCCGTGGCTAAAGAAACGAGATACTATTTTAGGGCTGCATAGAACCTCTCCAGTTCTTTGTCTGGAATTAGAGTTTAAATCTCTGAACTAGTGATTTCCTTTCTATAAGCTCTCCTTTGCTGAAGCCAGCACATCACCTTATAGTCCTTGTACTCAAAATTACTAAGATAGGGTGATGAAGGGAAATGCCAGTTTATACCTGTTGCCTTTTTCACACTCAATTTATATGAAAAACTATATGTCCCCCAAGGTAGTTGTTTCAATAGACATTTCATCTCAATCACTGGTGCTAATTTAATCCACAATGCTGCTGCATGCCATGGGGCACTAATATTCCATTTCTTATTGACAAGGAACTCAGCACAGCATTTAAGGCCAAAGACATAATCAATTCAATGCCCAAATCCCATCTTTGAGGGTCTTTTGGGTTTTCCACAGTTCTGACTTCATTTCTGGTAGCAAGAACTATATTAGTCAGGGTTCAGTCAAGAAAAGAAAAAAAAAAACAGAAACCACAGTACGTATTTCAACAGAGAGAATTTAACACAAGGAATTGGAGGTTGAAGAACTAAATGAGCAAAAAGGCAACTTTAGTGTAACTCAGAGCTTTAAAAAAAAAAATTGCAGGAAGCAACAGCACCCTAAAGCTGAGGGATTCAAAGGGCAGAAGTTGAGATGATCAGAACCGAGGAAGTCAGAGGAGGGCCCGGCAGAGCTGGCACTCAGAGCTCGGAGGAGGGGTTGCTGCCAGGCCACTCTGAAGGAGCAGTTGAGGCTGGTTCTAGAAGTGATTAAAGAATCTGGAATCCAAAACCACTTCCACTGCAGGGCAAAAGATCATTGCTGGGATGAGACTGACAGGAAATGTGAGCTAAAGAAAGGAAGGAGTCTCTTCGTCTCTTTTGTCTTCCAATCTCTCTCCAGTACCCACTTTTAGCAGAACTAATAGGAAACCAGTCAGCAAGGGGAAATAGGAGTTTGCAGAGTCCTGATGCCCAGTAACCCAAAATAGAGTATAAAGAAGTGGTTTTGGAGCTGAGATAGTAGCTTAATAACCAGCACATGTATTCGCAAAATGTTCTGCAGAATATGAAGTAAACTTCAGTAGAAGCAAAAGTGGGGTTCAAAGAAAGGTGAAATCACAGCCAGCTGGAGAACACAGGTAAGCGACTGGTATTTAAGCTGGACCTTTGTGGATGCTGGAGAGTGGGAGGATGGAGATTTGTTCCAGGCAGAGGGAACAGAATGAGACAAGGGTGTAGAGTACCAGAAGTTTGAGATCAGCCAACCAAGGTAAAAAGCAATGTGGTGCAAGGGATGGAGGTAACTCAGAAAATGCAGGCACTTACTTTATGTAAAATAGATTAGTAAGATAAGAAATGGTGAAGACAAAAGACCAGGTGTCAGAGCTATGTCTTAAAACTGAATTTTGCAGCAATACATTGACTTGGCATGCTGCTTTGGGTCCAAATAGGCTAAAAAAGACTGTTATACTAAGTTATGGGATTCATAAAGCCCTTCTACCTGAGCATTAAGATAGGCTAGAGGATGCTAATATGTTAACAGAACTATTCAGAATGAGTGACGGTTCAGTGTTAGCAGAAGGGAAACCTTCATAGTCATCTATATTATAGACTAGTCACATAGCCACACAAAAGACTTCAAATTGGACATTTTATGTTATTTCCAAAGATAATTACACGCTGATAGGATTAAAAGATGTTATTCAAAATAAGCTTTACATCTGTATGCCATTACTTATAGTGCACTATGAATTATCACTTTTTTTTTACAAATCTTTGAATTATCTTATGGCTACAACAATTATATTGCATTATAGCTTTTGTGTTAAAATATTAACCTGCTAATGATAAACATTTACAATTAACCACAATTTGTATAAGCTAATTTTTTTCAGACTCCCAGTAAATATACTGGGAGAACTCAAAAAATGAAAAAACCCGAGTCCCTCTAGACCACAGAGGTCTTTGTACACAGATTTTCCCTTCTTCTGACCTAACCGATTAGCCTAAATCCTCAGAGATGAGAACACAATTATCGTGACGTAGGAAAACACACATCAGTTTCATACATTTCTGTTTGCTCTGGAAAGGGCAGCATTTATGTATTTTAAGCCGTATCTTGAAAGCTTTCCTGTCTCAGAAGCTTACTCGCATTAAATATGAGAAACTGGTAAGTGCTGTTGCCACAGGTAATTGCTGGCAGCTCTTCCCAGCAGAGAATGATCTCAGCTCTACCGGAGCAGAGGGCCCGGCTGACAGGGCTTTGGGTCAGCGGAGGCAGTGCCACGCTGTGGGATGACTGGGGTGGGTTATGACTTCAGACTGATCTGATTGTGATGTTTGTCTTCATTTAAATGATTGATTGTTTCTCCTTGACAAACTGTGGGTCCTGGGAAGGAAGATAAAACGCCTCCTCTCACCAGAAACAGGAAACAGGAAGAGGGGATACAGGAGAACTGAGAAAGGAACATGAAAAGACTGTTCTAGAAAAAAAGGAACTCAAAGAGAAAGGAATGAGGGCAGAGACATAGGCAGAGGAGACCCCCCAAGCACCATCCTCTCACCTGAACCAGCGCCTTGCCTCCATCCCACCCCCCTGCCTCCTGTCTCTGGAGCTCTCGGCCTCATTGCTAGGCCCTGCCTCCCTTCCCCTCTCTACCTTCTGCCTTCTCCTGCCCTACCTCCTGCTCCCAATGCTTTTGTGACCACCCCCGTAGGTGCATGCTCTGTCCACAAGCAGAGCAGAAGGACCCCAAGTTGCCTGCAGACCCAGCATGCAGGTTCATCTTGTCTCTGGTTCTGCTCTGACACCTGGCATCACAGCTGGGAATTAAGGATTTGTTCCTGGGATCACCCTCCTCCCCACTCCAACCAATATACATACCTGGTATTGCAGTCCAGGCTCCCTCACGGGCCAGTTATGAGCCTTCCAGCACCTAACGCCATGTCTGTGAGCCTCAGTTTCCTCATCTGTAAAATGGGGTTGGTTTCATCTACCTCAGACAGGTGTTGTAAGGACTCAATGTGGAAACAATGTGGCAGGACCATGCCTGGCATCACATTTGGCCCTGCCTGATCGTCAGCTCCTTTGCTGCTTCTCAAAATCCTCCCAGATTCCTCTGCCTACTGAGTTGTAATTGATAGGAACAGGCTTTGGCTATCTGCTTGCTCGTCAAGCTTGCCGTAAAGTTTCTCTGCGAAGCTTTCTTCACCGAGAACGCCCTGGCCTGGTGTCCCTGTCCACCTGGTAAGACTTTCTCTCCTCACCTGTCCCCTCCTTGCAGGGCTACCCGCCCCCCACCTTGCCCTCCTACCCACATGCAAGAGAAAGAACTAAACTGATTTCAAAGAGTTTGCTCTGCTAAATATTTACTCTTCCTCATTCCCATACCCCATAACTGTTGAAGTCATTTTTTCCCCCTATAATATGACAGGAATAATTCCAGCTCCGCTCAGCATTCCCACTGGTGATAAGCAACTCTACTGCTTTTATCTGTGACTGTTTATCCTGATAATTAAGGACAAGTCTGGAAACTTTGTCCCAGATTTATGGTTCCAAGTCTGTTGCTGATAGGCCAGGAAAGGGCAAACACTCAAGGGAGCAGTCCGCAGAGGGCAGGACCACACCCAGGCAGATGCCTTCTCCACCCATCTTTGTGTCCGCGCTGGAGAAACCATCAGTGGGAAGGAAGGGTAAACCCAGGCTTGGCTAAACAGCTACCAAGTCTAACCACTGGAGGGCGATGTCTCCAAACAGTCTCTCTCCCCACAAGCCTGCAGCAGCTGGGAACAGGGTCCAGGTGTTGAGTTCTAACACAGATTTCCAAATTCATTCAATGAGTGTAGGGCATGTGGAAATTGTGAAGCTCCTCCTGAAAGCCTGAGAAATATTACATTGAGCTTTAAAGAACTAGGCAACTAACAATACAAACAAACAAAAAGAAGAAATAAAGAACTAGGCAACTGAATACATAATTTTGCATTCAATTAGATACACCAGAAACATGGTTCTCAATGGAGGTAAGAATCACCTAAAGAGGTTAAAAAACTAGAGCTATCTGGGCCCCACATGTAGCCAATTAAATCAGAATCTCTGGAAGATGGGACATTGACATCTAAATATTTTTAAAGCTCCTCAGTGATTCTAATGTTTACTGCACAAAATTCTAGTTAAGACACTCGTAGCCTGCACCAAAGGAACATTTACGGGAGAGAACTTGAACTTCAGAAAATTCTATCATTATATTTTTTCTCTGCAAATTGAGAAACCACTCTGGATACTTGATTTTAGAGGCACGACTGCTTAATCTGGCTCGGGAAGGGATTGGTAGCTGAGAACTTCTGCATGAAGCATCTTGTACCTGGAAGCCCATTTCAAAAAACACCTTCAAAGGACTAACTGATAACCTTATTCACACCTCTGTTTAAATTAGTTCATCAGCTATAAAAACCGCTAGGATTCTGAGGAAATTGAAGTCACCGGAGTTAAAGTTTTTTAAAAGGGGGGCAGGGAAGAGACTTACATTGCTTTTTTTTCTGTATATAGAATTTTCTTGAAAAGTCAAAAAGCATGAAAAAAATATAAGGTCAACCACAATCCCTCTATGACTAATAACATGTTTATGCATTTCCTTCCCAACACTTCACACTTATAGGTGTATATTTTTAATTTCTGAGGACTACCCAGTTTTGCTTTATCCTGTAACCTTAACATTATAATATGACCATTTTCTCGTGCTTTAAAAATTCTTTAGAAGCTTTATAAATGGCTGTCTAGACTCACAACAAATACTTATAATCACCCGGCTATAGCGGGACACTGGAGAATCACTTTCCTGCTAATTCTTCACTGTAGGCCTTGTCTTTGTGTGTCCAGCAGAAAATAGCTGCTTGCTGTTCTCATGTTTACACGTCCTCTTTCCAAGAGGCCTAGAGAACACAGGCCTCTCGAACACAATAGAAATTTCCCAGAAAAGGGACTCAACGGGTGTATCTGGGGTTGGTGGGGGTGGGGGGTTAGAAGCCAAGTCAAGGTAAAAATACTTCTTTGAGGTTGTGGGTAGATGGTGGAGTTCAGGATAGCGTCTAGAAAAGGGGAGCCCGGGCAGGGGACCCTGAGGCTTTTTCCACCACCTGTGCTTCCCTAACGATCTCTTGGCTTTTGAATATGAGACCCTATGTTAGGGGCTGTGTGGGAGTGAAGGAGGGTGGGCTGGGGCCTGTGCCCCAAAGGAGCTTAGAATCCAAAGGAGGAAACACCACATATAGGAAACAAAAAGTTAAATAGTAGTTAATATCTGCTATGTTTTACTGAGAGATGTTCTTTTCCACGTTCCAGGTATCTATTCCAATATCCCAAATCTACAGATAGAAAAACTGAGACTAGGAGAGGTAACATATTGTTATTAAAGGGGAACCAGAATTTGAAATCAGGGGGCCAGAGCTGGACACAAGACCT
>PVIY010047221.1:0-17995 GCA_004026745.1 Myrmecophaga tridactyla
TGTACCCAGTTTTCATTTTTTGTACAGTGCTTTACACTTGCTAAAACTTGTTTAATGCAAAACAAGACCTTGAAAGGTCAGTCATATTAAAGTTGGTTTGATTATTAATAGTTATCTTTTAGGAAGAAGCTTTTTCCCTATGTAAGATGTCATACTGCAGATTTAAAATATAGACTATCAATAAAATGCATGAAGTGATCATTTGTGCTTGATCATCTCTCCTTGGGCTTTTCTTTAAAAAGGGGGAATTTGATAAGGGTTCTGTGGCTTCAATGTCAACTTGATTTTTAGAATCAAGTGAAATTACAGTGAAATCTTGATTTTGATTCCCCTCACTAATATGGGTGCGGACAGGTACTGGTTTCTGTATATCTGTGTTGTGTAGTTTAATGACTTAATCTTTAAGTGGTAAAATAAAAAATTGTGTCCTGGTACAAGAATCCTGGAAAGATGTGAATGGCATTTTAAGTAGGTGCATCTTTGCTGTTTCTTGTATTCTCCCCATTGCCTTGCTGGATCCCTATATACAGAAACCTTAGGTGTGCATGTGTGCTCTTGCAGCTTGTCTTTCATCCACATCTCCAACCTCTTACACATGTTGCCTAAGCCACTAAGATGCGCTTCCAAGTGGATAGAAACATTGTGATACTTGGATGAGACTTCTCCTTGGATTTATATTCATTCAGCAGGTGGTGAAGTTTATAATAGTTTCATTTCCACTGGTTCCTACAGACCTATTCTACCATTGGTGGTGGGACTCAGTTCCTTGGGGTTATTTTGATGGGAACATCATTTAAATCTTCAGGCCTTGCAAGCGGATTACTGATAGCTATATTGAAAATAGCTAAAATTTACTCAAATATTCATCCCAAGTCCTAGACTAGGTTATGTATGAGACATGATTTCGTAACATCAGTTTTGGCTGGTTTACCAAGGAAACCTTAAAAGCAAAAAAAGAATTTTCTTCTGAGGAGATTTAAAGGTCACTTATTAAAAATTCTGTAAATCAGTGGGCATTACCAAGTTCACCTAAGCACTATGAATAATGCGAACCTCTATCTTAGCAGGTTAAGTGTATCTTGTAATCAGCCCTAAAGCAAAAGGTTTTTCATTTCTGAAAGTTTGGAAATAAGCTAAAATAAAAGTTTTGGGAGACTCTTTAGTGGTATTGGTCATCTCAAGCCCCTTAATACATATACTACTCTTGACCCCAATTATGACTTGGTTTGAACTATGAAATGACTTGCAGTTGGCATGTTTTTACATGCCAGCTGATTATTGCCATCCAAGTAAATTCTCTTTTAAGTTGCCTTGGGTAGCCACAGCCATTCCAAGGATGTTATTGCTCAGATGATATTTACAACTTTTTTGAAATTGCTTTCAGGACTAATTTTATGAGCCACTGAGATGCAAGCTTTGCTCAGTTTGCTGATTTGGTCACCCTTGAGGTGAATCTTGACTTGTCAAGAATTACCCCTTTCTCAATGAATGGAGATTTTTCACCTTTAAGCATATTCAGAAGGTACTATGCAGTCTGAAGTTAATTGCAAACAAATTATTTCAAATAATAGTATTTAGCATAAATGGCAGTTGTTGCACTGAGCACTTTGAAAAAATTATTACACCTTATTTCAGCATTTGAAGCATGCTGGAAAAGATAATCCCCACCCATGAGGAGCAGTGATTTCAGTGGGGAGATGTGTAAATAATATAAAAAACTTTTTAAGAGAGATGCATACCATAGTTATCCAATCCCATTCAGACATGCCATAACTACTAGAGCTGGTGCAGTATTTGAGGAGAGCAATAAGAATGAACAAGGAAGGACTCATCTGAATTTAATGTTTGCAGAAGTTTGCTTTCCCAGCTAATAGGAGATAATTGTATTGTGATTGTGCTCCTATTACAGCCAATGCATTGTGCTAGTTAGATTTCTCTTCCCTTTGTTTTTGGCAGAATAGAAGCCTGAAATCTCTGAAATATTGCTGGGTTTTTCAGCAGACACTGTTGGTGACTATAGTACTTAGCTTTCTTAAAAATTCACAACTTGTCTACTATATGCACCAAATGTTCTAGAATAATGCTGTTCAGTGGAAATATAATGCAAGCCACATAGGTAATTTTAAATTTTCTAAAAGCCGCATTACAAACTGTCAAAAGATACAGGTGAAATTGATTTATATATTTAACTCAGTAAAGCCAAAATATTATAATATACAATGTAGAAATTATATATTTACATAGCTTTTTTCATAGAGTCTTCAAAAGCCAATGTGTAATTTAACACTGATCACCTCAATTTGTACTAGACACCACAATTCAAATGTTCAATGTCCATAGGTTCTAGAAGTTCTAGAAGAACATGGGAGAGATTGAAGTGGGTAGATCGCAGATGGCATTGTATTTTAAAACCTTATCTATGAATATGTAATGGGTCACTATTTGCTCACCTACACTACCCTTCAATGAAGTAAGCATCGTTATTTTAATTATGTGTCAAAGCTGTGGTTTAAGGGTATCTAGCCAAGCTTACTGAACTATCTTTCTACTTCAGTTTTTTTGAGATTAAAAGAATATACTCTTCCCGGTGCCTGCCCATGCAAAAAATATATATATACTCTTAACAAAGCTTGAAATCTAGCCATTAAGAATTAGCAAAAGTCCTTAATGGTAATGGTTGAGAGTCCCATGTTGAAAAGTTGGGAAACAACTGCAGCATTATGTAGCAGTCAATAGATAGCGGTTGTCCATTTGTTTGTTGCAGGAATGAACCTCCAAAGTTTTTGCATGGAATCTCTCAATTCAGATCTAAATAAATAATTTCCGAGCAGTTATTCTGTCATCCAAAATAATTTTGTTTTAGTATTCCTGACATTTGTTAAAAACGGCTCACCTGGATTTACAATCTGATTCTACTTTGTAGTTAGAGTAGATATTAAGTAATAATATATGTCTGTTTATGTTTAAGTGAGTTTCTTAGGGTGAAGAGGGAGAAGCTGACAATTTGAGAACAGAGGCTACCAGATCAGATTTCAGCCCCAATGAGAACAAGTATTTCCCAACACCCAGTCTGATCCATTGCTGAAACTGGATGATTTTCTTATGTTTGACAACATGGAGTGAAATATTAACAGCCTTGTGATGGAGGAGCCTTTGGAGTTGAGGCTTTGGAAAAAGCTGATTCATTTGGCTTGACTTTACTTATATTTTCTGTGTGGATATGTCATAACATTTCCTGTGGACTTTTTATTTAAGAATCTGAAAACCTATATAGTAGTAGATGATGGAAGTTGGTTTCTAGATTAAGTGACTCAAACCAATCTCTAGCACATGAATCTGACTGCTTAGTTGGAAGAAGCCAGAGGAGCATATTGGCCAGGTTTTTGGTTTTTGTTTTTGTCTTCAGAATCGTGGGTATAGCTCCTCTGGATTAAAGGTGAAAATTAAGGAAAATTCATTCTGTTCTTCCTTGGCCCCACTCTTTCCTAGAAGGAGGAAAGGAATGGAACACTGTCCTGAGGCTCTATTAGTACAAAAGTATCAGATTGTTCCTAAAAAAGGAGAGACCAATTTGGCAACAAATCCCAAATTCTGCCCTAATCCTCTGATGAAAAAGAAGCCTTCCCCCATTGATTAAGATATCTTCTTCAGCATCTGGTTAATCCCTTTTCTGCACATTTAGGGACTAGTAGCATTCACATATTTATAAGGAAAATCACTGAGCCTGATCTGCTAAATAGAAATACATTCCAAGCTTCATTTTACTAGAGATGTTGTTTAACAGCCATTGCACAGACATGGGCACGATTGGCCCAGTTCTCTTTTTTTTTTTTTAAATTCTGAGGCCAAAAACATGAAAAAAAATGAAATCGAGGAGGCCCTTCTTGTTCTTTCCCTCCATCCCACCCTAAGTTGTTCCCTTCAATTCACACTATTGGTAAATATAATTGTTTAAAATTCAACTTTATTGAGATATTCATATACCATATAATCATCCAAAGTATACAATCAATGGTTCACATTATCATCATATAGTTGTGTATTCATCATCACAATAGATTTTTGGACATTTTCATTACTCCATAAACAAGAAAAATAAAAGTAAAAAAGAACACCCAAAACCTCCTTTACCCCCTAACCCCCAATTATTGATTTATTTATTGTCTTTATTTCTTACTCATATGCCCATACACTGGTTAAAGGGAGTGTCAATCACAAAGTTTACACAATCATATGGTCACACCATAAAAGCTGTAGTTATACAATCATCTTCAAGAGTTAATGCTACTAGATTACAGTTCAACGGTTTCAGGCATTACCCTCTAGCTACTCCAACACACCAAAAACTGAAAAGGGATATCTAATGCGTAAGTATAACCTCCAGAATGACCTCTCAACTGTATTTGCTATCTCTCACCACTGAAACTTTATTTCTTTTTCCCCTTTTGGTCAAGAACTCTTTCTCAATCCCGTGATGCCAGGGCCAGTCTCATCCCCAGGAGTCAGGTCCCACCTTGCCAGGGAGATTTACACCCCTGGGAGTAATGGCCCACGTGGGGGGTGGGGAGGAGGGCAGTGAGTTTACCTGTGGAGTTGACTTAGAGAGAGAGACCACATCTGAGCAACAAAAGAGGTTCTCTGGGGGTGACTCTTACGCAGAATTATAAGTAGGCTTAGCTACTCCTTTGCAGAAATAAGTCTCATAAAGGCATGCCTCAAGATTGAGAGCCTGGCCCATCAAATTGGTAGTCCCCAATGCTTGCAAGAATATCTGGAATCCCCCAGTTGGGGAAGTTTAATAATTCTACATTTGTCATCAGTCTCTCAAGGGGACTTTGCAAATTCTTTTTAATCTTCTGTCCAGATTACTCTGGGCTGTATCAGGACATCACACTAACCAGTACAAACCAACAAGATCTCACTCTTTTTTTAACAGTCCATGTAATTATGGTGATCAAATAAACTGACCATACAAGTTAAATTAGTGTACTACAGAAAATATGGTTTTTAATTTTTTTATTGTGAAGTATATATACAAAAAATCAATAAATTTCCAAGTACATTTTAGCAAGTAGTTATAGAACAGATTTTAGGGTTTGATATGGGTTACAGTTCCACGATTTTTCACTTTTTCTTCTAGCTGCTCCAAGACACTGGAGACCAAAAGAAATATCAATATAATGATTTAGCAGTCATACTCATTTGCTAAATTGTACCTTCTCTGTTACACTCTTTTTTGTGTGACAAATAGCATATATACAAAAAGCAATAAATTTCAAAGCACATCACAACAATTAGCTGTAGAACAGATTTCAGAATGTGATACAGGTTACAATTTCACAATTTTAGGTTTTTACTTCTGGCTGCTCTAAGATACTAGAGACTAAAAGAAATATCAGCATAATGATTCAGCACTCATACCTATGTGTTAAAGCTGACCTTCTCTGTATAACTCCACCACTACCTTTGATCTTTCTCCCACTCTTTATGGGTATTTGGGCTATGCCCCTTTTAAATTTTTCATGTTGGAAGGGGCTGTTGATAATATGGAATAGGGAGCAAGAACTGGTTGGTGTTCTGGAGAGGCTGGCCTCTCTGCATTTCAGGATCTATCAGGTCCAGGAACCCATCTGGAGGTTTTAGGTTTGTGGAAAGTTACCCTAGTGGATGGAACCTTTGTAGAATCTTATATAATACCCTTGGTATTCTTTACAATTGGCAGGGATGGTTTTTGTTGAGATTTGGCATGTTATGATAGGTAGCAATGTCTAACTGAAACTTGCGTAAGAGTGACCTCCAGAATAACCTCTCAACTATTTGAACTCTCTCTGCCACTGATACCTTATTTGTTACACTTCTTTTCCCCCTTTTAGTAAGGATGGCATTGTTGATCCCACAGCCAGGCTAATCCCTGGGAGTCATCTCCCACGCCTCCAGGGAGACTTCCACCCCTGGATGTCATGTCCCATGTAGAAGGAAGGACGATGGTTTCACTTGCAGAGTTGGGCTTAGAAAGAGAGCGGCCACATCTGAGCAACAAAAGAGGTCCTCTGGACGTGACTCTTAGGCATATCTAATAAGTAGGCTAAGAGTCTCTGCTACATATATAAGCTTCACAAGAGCAAGCCTCAAGATCAAGGTCTTGGCCTATTGATTTAGGTGTCCCTAATATTTCACAGAGTATCTGGGGTTCCCCTGGTGGTAAAATTTAATAGTTCCATATTTATAAAATATGAATTTTGCACCAAATAAATATCTCATCCCTTGGTCTCAACAAGAAGTTGAAGTTTTAAAATAGTCAATATCATTCTTTACCCTTTAGTCTCATTTACCTTAGTCCTAATCAGATTAGTTTCATTATACCTCTAATTGACGTTTTATCTCTTTTTCAGCTTCTTTAGCAGTTGCTGTATGAGGTAATGTGACTTTCAGAGCTGCATAACTTTAACTCTGAGTCTCAGGTGTCCTACAGATACCCGAAGTTCCAGAGAATGACCAGATTTTACATAGAAGCTCAGCATTTCAGAATTTAGAAATAACAGTTAAAACTCTGGAATAGATGTGACTGCTGTAAAAGCTTATAATCTAGAAATCTTTAGAATAAGACTTCTGATAACATATGCTCTCAAATTCAATTCTCACAGTTGCACATTGTAATTAGTCCATATCAGTGAGGTATTATAATATCTGTTTTTTTTGTTTCCATCTTATTTCATTCAGCATACTGTCCTCAAGGTTCATTCACCTAGTTACATGCCTCACAGCTTCATTCCTTCTTGCAGCCACTCAATATTCCATTGTAGGTACATTTGGTTTTGAATACCTTAGAAGTTAACTGTCCAGCATATAGTAAGTAGGATTGGCTTAAGTCTTATTTCCTGTTCAGTAATGCCAGTTTATAAACCTGAGCTTTGAAACAAGTAGAATAGATTTCTGACTGCCTGACAGCTTTGTGGATGACTGATGTATCTACCCACAATTGTTTGAAAGAGATACTGTGGGAGCCACTATAAAGCATACTGTGACTTACAGCACCCACTCCCTCCAATCACCACCATTCTTTGATCCCACTAAATGGCTAATGTTAACTGCCAGCATAGCTCTGGCCTTGAAATGGACAGTGGGAGTGGGGAGTGTGGAGAGATGGTTATGGATTTATAAGTAGATCATACAAAAATGTGTTGAATACCTATTTACCAGCCAGGCTCTTTCACATTTGTCCTCTTACTTAGCAATTTGGGGGCAACTGGATGTTTGCATTTTGTAAATGAAATACAATCAGAGGTAAGTGATATGCTTCAGGTCCCAGTGCTGGCATTGCAAGTTTGAAAAATACTGTATTGTTCCAAGTATAGCGGTTACTGAAGTGAACAAGACAAAGGCCCCTGCCTTCATGGAGCTTATATTCTAGTAGGGAGAGGCAAATAATATATTTGTAAATACAAATCCAGATAGTGATTAAATGCTTGGAGGAAATTGAAACAGGGTAGTGTGATTGTGACTGAAATGGTGTAGGGTAGCTGGAGAAGGCCTTTCCAAAGAAGTAATATAAATGGAGAGATCCGAATAGATAAAAGGAAGCAGAACATTCCAGTCCCAGATAATGAGCTCAGTTCATTATTTGGAGGAAGAGAAAGGAGTAGTGTTAATGGCAGAAAGCAGTAAGAGATGAGGCCTATTCATAGATTGTTCTATAGCCCATGGACAAGAGATGGGATTTTATTTGGATCAGAAGCTGTTAGAGAGTCTTAATCATGGGAATGAAGCGCTTTGACAAATAACCACTAAATGGCAGAAACAGGGCTCGAACACACATTTGGATCTATGGCCACTGCATGTTCCATAATACCACAGCAGAAGCCCTGCCTGCTCTTTCCTCTTTCCTTCCCAAAGCGAAAGTGCAGGGAAGCTGGGTCCACAGAGGTCTGGAGACAGCATTGCAGTACTATAGCATTTTAATTTCTCTTTCCAAGTTTCCTTGTTTGTTTAGGTCCTAAGGAGCTTGGTTTGTGGGATTCATATAAAGGGAGATGTGGCTCTTTGTGCTAATTTAGTCTAATCTGATTTGAACAACCTTTTTTGCCATCACTGAGAAAATCCTCAGGTGATGGGTTGCAATACCACAAATAAAATGGAACTGATGACTCTGCCAGCATTTCTTAGCTGATACCTGTAGGGAGCAGGGTTGCTCATATAATAAATCAAAGGGACTGCTGAGGTTTTAACTTTTTAGAGAGCTGGTTACACAAATCCTCCTAATTGAATACCTATTAGTGTTTACTTATTAGTAATATTACTGGTGAGTAGACTAAATTAAAAAAATTCAGATGAATCTAATAAATTTAACATACATTTATAGATTAGCTAATATGTCCTGACATTTTAGGATTGGCAATCACCCAACTGCCTGTAGAGGTGGCCAAAAAATGGGAGACTCTGGATTGAATATTTCCAATTATTAAGCAGATAAGCGCCCTAACCTCAGTGACCAGGTCCATAGCTCATCTTCTGGGTTTCAGATATAGGAGCAAAGGTGTAAGGGCAACTTTGGAGCCAAAAGAAATGCAGTTCCAGGCTACAGCATAGGAATCAGGCCAAGCTCCATGGAAATTGCCTCCTTTTCTGCTTGTTATGGTGGCATACGTTGCTTCTTTAGTCTAGATAGGTAGGTCCATGTTGTAGTCTTACTTTGTCTCTCTGTCATGTCACCACTAACTGGTAGAGTGAGTCTGATGGTAACTTCATATTCATATTTCCTCTGAACCCCAACAAAGTCCAGGGATTTTCAAGATTGCAAGTGAGTACATGTGGAACCTGACCTATCTGCAGAGGTACCTTCTCAGGCTGAAATTTTAGAAAGAGGTCCTAGTTCAGTGGGTGTGGAAAGAGCTACTGATTCTAAACTTTACTCCCTGACTTGTTATAACAAAGGGCTCTACAGATAGCATATTTGATACAGACCCTAATCCTGTGTAAGACACTCACCTAGGAAAAGGGCATTTTTGTCTCCTCAAACTTCCCTCTATCTTTGCTCCTTCAGAAGAATCTATTCCACTTGAAGATCTAACTGAATTATTAGTATTGTGTCTGGATAAGGACACATGGCTTCAGGAATTTTAAGAGGTGATACAAGGGTCCAGGGCCCTAACAGTAATGAACAACAACAATCCTGTTGAGCAAATGGTCCATGAAGAGGTGAGATGAGGTCTTAAAGGTGCAGTGAAAAGAAGACATTTAAGAGCCAGTCAGACTTAGTATTATATACCTCTTACCAGCTGTGTGATTTTAGATACGAGATCCTCTCTGAGTTTCCATTTTCCTTTCTGCAAAGTGGGGATAATGATGCTGACTTTGTTGGGAGGCTTAGATATCACATAAGGAATACTCCTAGCACTTAAATAATGGAGACATTCTATTGAGCTATTATAAACAAGATAGGAAGGCAATACTGCCCCGCATGGGAGGAGGTGTCTGGGCCAATTTCCAGTGACTGTAAAATAGGTATACCTGACTTTGAGACATATAACAAAACTGTGGTCTGGGATTTCAGCTTCAATAAAGATGAATGCATCTGGCCCAAGTCCTTTGGAAGTCCAAAGAAGCCTCCCAGATATGTGGGGAAGAGACGGGGAGGGAGACAGATACAGATGCTCGGGAATAAGATGGGATCTGTCCATTGTATGAGAGTGAGAGAAAAGGAAAAAAACACAATCCCATAAAAGAGATCCCTGCTTTACCAGGTAGAGTTGTAAACTAGGATTATACCTAATTGCCTGTGAAGAAAAAATTAGTGGTTGAATATTTGTTACTATGGCAACCTTTTTAAGCTTGGCCACTATTTAGAAGCTAAAACAGGAGCTGGACAGGGAAATAATTAGATATACCATGTACAAAAATATCTGGTGAAATGGGATAATTGGCTAGAGACGCATGCGAAGACAGTTATTTAAAAACCTGCCTATGTCTCAACAAAAGACTACATAAACATTGACCGATGCTAAAAAAAAAAGAAATCTTTGATTCAGTTGGAAACAGACATTATAGCCGAAGGAAAAGAAATGTGAAAAGTGTAGATCTTAGGCCCAGTAAGAACTCTTGATAGAAACCAGGGACTCCTAGAACCTTGCCTAAAATTTCTCCTGTTTCCCCTCCTCCTTTAATTTGAGAGTCCTCTTTGCTAGGAATAGCAGCCCTCCAGTATCCTTTAGCATCCATTTAGACATTGTATCTAACAGCTTTCTATCTAATCAGCATTCTCAGGACTGAGCTGAACCGTTTCCCTTATTCTAAAAGGAGTGAAGCTACTCCTAGGTCAGAAACAACCTGTAAAAAAAACTGCGGAGGCCATTGATCCAGAGGGAACCTTTCCTCGCATCACTCCAGTCACCACACAAAGCCCTGCTTCTTCTCTCAACATGCCCAGGGTGGTTTAAAGCTTCAGCCATTAGAGATCGTGGCGCATAGAAAGAGTACCATACCCTTCATTCTTCTCCACCGCTATTTCCCTAGGTGGCTTCATCCACGCCCATGGTATTTTTCCTTTAAGTAAAAATTGATTGCAGGAGACATTTCCCACGGTTTTAACTATTCCCCATACTCCAGTGACTTGTACAATATTAAAACCAAAAGACATATTGATTCAATGTGTGTGTGTAGCTCTATGTCATTTTATTGCAGGTGAAAATTCATATAGCCATCACAGCTTAGATACAGAACTATGCAATTTCCCTCGTGTTATGCCTTTAGATTCATATCCATACCTCCTTCCCTCTCCCTCACAATCCCTAACCCCTGACAATCATTAATCTGTTGTCCATCTCTGTAATTTTATCATTCTGAGAATGTTTTATAATGTTATATAAATGAAATCATACAGTATATGACCTTTTGAGATGGGTTTTTTTCACTCTGCATTATGACCTTGTGATTCTCCAAGTTGTTGCGTATATGGCTGGTTCATTCCTTTTTATTGCTGAGTAGTATTTTATAGTATGGATGTATTACAGTTTAACCCTTCTCCTGTTATAGGATGTTTTCATTGCTTCTGGTTTTGGGCTATTATTAATAATGCTGTTGTGAACAATGATGTAGTGGTTTTGTGTAGATATATATTCTCACTTCTTCAGGGATAGATGCCCAGGAGTGCAATTGTTGGGTAGTATAGTAAGTGAATAATTAGGTTTACCAGAAACTGCCCTTCCCTATTAAGGACTGAATACATCAGAAATCACGCCAAAGAGATGGGTGGCACAAAACTCCAGGGTCTGAGCCGAACGAAATGGATGGGGTGGGAGTGGGGAATGAAAGCCACCTCAGGCCAGGAAGATGTGGTGAGGGGACCAGCAGGCTTTTCCAGACCCCAACTTCAGGGAAAACTTCAAATGCTACTTTATCACCTTTGCAAGAGAAGAGGCTCAGGTTAAAACACCTCCCTTATAGCATTCCATGGTCTTTTGATGACTGTGGCTTTGTAATAAGATCAGGAACTGTGAGTCCTCCAACTTCATTCTGCTTTTTTAAGAGGCTTTGGCTATTTGGGGCCCCTTATCTGAACATATCAATTTGATGATTGTCTTTTCCATTTCTACAAAGAAGTTGTTGAAATTTTGATTGGGATTGCGTTGAATATGTAAACCACTTAGGGTAGAATTGACATCTTAACTATATTTAGTCTTCCAATCCATGAACTCGGACTATCCTTCTGTTTATTTAGGTCTTCTCTGATTTCTTTTGCCAATGTCTTGTGATTTTCTTTGCATCCTTGGTTAGATTTATTCCTAGATATATGATTATTGCTATTGTACATGGAATTTTTTCTTGATTTTTTATTCCAATAGTTCATTGCTTGTGTATAAAAACACTGATTTGGGGGGTGTTAATCTTGTACCTCCCACTTTGCTGAAATAATTTATTATCTCTAGGAGCTTTGTCATGGAATTTTCAGGATTTTCTGTACATAGGATCATGTCATAAGCAAACAGGAAAAGTCCTTTTCTTCCTTTTCAACTCAATGCCTTTTATGTTTTTTCTTGCCCAACTGCCCTGGCTAGGAATTTCAGGGCGATGTTGAGTAACAGTGGTGACAGTGGCATCCTTGTCTTGTTCCTGACCTTAGAGGGGAAGCTTTTAGTCTTTCACCATTAAGTATGATGTTAGTTGTGAGTTTTTCAAATATGCCCATTATTGTGTTGAAGAATTTTCTTTCTATTATTTTTCTAAGTGTTTTTATCAGAGAAGAACGGAGAATTTTGTCAAATGGCTTTTCTATGTCAATTGAGGTGGATCATGTTTTTTCCCCACTTCATTCTGTTGATGAGATGTATTGCATTAATTGAACCACCCGTGCATACCTGGGATAAAACCCACTTGGTCATGATGTATAATTCCTTTCATGTGCCACTGGATTCAATTTGCAAGCATTTTGTTTAGGATTTTTGCATCTATATTCGTCAGAGATATTGATCCCTAATTTCTTGTGGTATCTTTATCTGGCTTTGTTATGAGGGTGATGTTATCCTTGTTGAATGAATTATGAACTACTCCTTCCTCCTCAATTTTTTGGAAGAGACTGAGCAGGATTGGTGTGAATTCTTTGAATTTTTGGTGAAATTCCCCTGTGAAGCCACCTGATCCTGGGATTTTTTATTGGGAGGTCTTTGATCACTGATTCAATCTCTTGACTGGTTATTGGTTTGTTGAGATCGTCTATTTCTTCTTGATTAAGTGTAGGTAGTTTGTGTGCCTCTAGGAATTTGTCCATTTCATCTAGATTATCTAATTTGTTGGCTTACAGGTTTTCACAGTATCCTCTTATAGTCCTTTTTATTTCAGTGGGATTGGTTGTAAAGTCCCCTTTTCTCTTCTGATTTTAGTTATTTGTACCCTCTCTCTTTTTCCTTTGTCAGTCTAGCCAAAGTTTTGTCAATTTTATTTGATCTTCTCAAAGAACCAACTCTAGGTGATTTTCTCTATTTGTTTCTATTTCATATATCTCTGATCTAGTCTTTGTTATTTCCTTCCTTCTGCTTGCTTTGTGCTTAGTTTGCTCTTCTTTTTCTAGTTCTTTCAGTTTTGAGGTTAGGTCTCTGATGTGATATCTTTCTTCTTTTTTGATGTAAAAATTTAGAGCTATAAGTTTCCCTCTCAGCAGTGCCTTTGCTGCATCCTATACATTTTGGTATATTTTCATTTTCATTCACCTCAAGATATTTCCTAATTTCCCTTGTGATTTTCTCTTTAGTCTATTGGTTATTAGGGTAGGTTGTTTGATTTCTACATATTTGTGAAGTTCCAACTTCTTCCTCTGTTATTGAATTCTAGCTTCATTCTGTTTTAGCCAGAGAAGATACATTGCATGATTTCAATATTTTTTTAATGTATTGAGACCTGTTTTGCGACCTCAGATACGGTATATCCTGGAGAATGATCCATGTGCATTCTAGAAGAATATGTACTCTGTTGGTGTGTGATGCATTCTATATACATCTGTTAAGTCTAGCTGATTGAGGTAACATTCACTTTTTTCTATTGTTTTATTGATCTTCAGTCTAGTTATTTCTAATATTGAGAATGGTGTATTAAAGCCTATTATTAATGTAGAATGTCAGTTCTCGCTTCAAATCTGACAATATTTGTTTCATGAATTTTGGGGTTCTGCTGTTATTTATAATTATTACATCTTCTTGTTGAATTGACCCCTTTATCAGGATATGATGACCATCTTTGTTCCTTGTAAGTGTTTTTTGCTTAAAGTCTATTTTATTTGATATCAGCATAACTACCCCAACTATTTTTTGGTTACGACTTGCATGGTATATTTTTCCATCTATTCTCTTTCAGCCTGCTTCTATCTTTAAATTTAAGGCAAATCTCTTGAAGATAGCATTTGTTGCTTCATGCTTTTTAAAATCCATTTTCTCAACCTCTGCCTTTTGACTGGAGAGTTTAATCCATTTACATTTAAAAATAACAACTGTGCCTGCCCATGTAAAAAATGTGCCTGCCCATGTAAAAAAAAATAAATAAATAAAAATAAAAATAAAAATAACAACTGATAATGCAGGACTTTCTTCTGCCATTTTGCCATTTAGTCTTTGTAAGTCAAAAAAAGGGAAATTTTGTCCCTCAGTTCTTCCATTAATGCCTACTTTTGCATTTATTTGATTTTTTTGTGTTGTACCATATTGAACACCTTCTGATTTTTATCTGTATATATTTTTCACTATTTTCCTTGTGGTTACCATGGGGTTAAAATGTAACATGCTAAATATATAACAATCCTATTTCTTTTGATCTCAATTTGACTTCAATAGCATGCATACAACACTTTTTCTATACCCTTCCATTCTCCCCACCCTTTCTTTTTAAGTTTTTTATTGTATAGTATAACATATATACAAAGCAAAGAAATAAAAAAGTGACAGTTTTCAAAGCACTCTTCAACAGGTAGTTATAGAACAGATCCCAGAGTTTGTCGTGGGCTACCAAATGATCTTCTCAGATTTTTCCTTCTATCTGCTCTAGAATATGGGCTAGTAGCCATAAATATTTTTTTATAATCACAATTGACTTTTTTCCTTCTTTTTTTGTGAAAAATAGCATATATACAAAAAAGCAATAAATTTCAAAGCACAGCACCACAATTAGTTGTAGAACATATTTCAGAGTTTGACATGGGTTACAATTCCATAATTTTAGGTTTTTACTTCTAGCAGCTCTAAGATACTTGAGATTAAAATATATATCAATTTAATGATTCAGCATTCATATTCATTTGTTAAATCCTATCTTGACTGTATAACTCCATCATCACTTTTGATCTTTCCATCCCTCTCTTTAGGGGTTTTTGAGTTATGGCCATTATTAATTTTTCATATTGAAAGGGTCTGTCACTAATATGGGGTAGGGAGATGGAACTATCTGATGTTCTGGAGAGGCTGATCTAGGTTTCAGGACTTATCTGGACCAGGGACCCATCTGGAGGTTGTAGATTTCTGGAAAGTTACTCAAGTGCATGGAACCCTTGTGGAAACTTATATATTGCCCTAGGTGTTCTTTAGGATTGGCTGTAATGGTCCTGGATGGAGTTTACCAGGTTATGATAGGTAGCAATATCTAACTGAAGCTTGCATAAGAGTGACCTCCAGAGTAGCCTCTTGACTCTATTTGAACTCTCTCTGCCACTGATACTCTATTAGTTACACTTCTTTTCCCCCTTTTGTTCAAGATGGAATTGTTGATCCCATGGTGCCAGAGCCGGATTCATCCCTGGGAGTCATCTCCCACGTTACCAGGGAGACTTTCACCCCTGGATGTCATGTCCCACATAGGGGAGAGGGCAATGATTTCACTTGCAGAGTTGGGCTTAGAGAGAGTGAGGGCACATCTGAGCAACAGAAGAGGTCCTCCAGAAGTAACTCTTAGGTATACGTACAGGTAGACTAAGCTTCTCCACTACATACATAAGCTTCACAAGTAACAAGCCTCAAATCAAGGGCTTGACCTGTTGATTTGGATGTCCCTAATATTTGACACTGGGTTTCCCTGGTGGTAAAGTTAAATAGTACCATATTTTTCCTCCCATCCCTCAAGGAACTTTGCCAATAATTTTTGTTATCTGCTTAGTATATTCTGGTATATACCCAGGCATTATCTTAAGCTATACAGGGTTAAAGGCCCTCATTTTTATTCTGGGCTACCTGTGTTTCAATTGTTTAAATGAGATATCTAGACAGGTTGAGTTAGCTACAGAAAATTTATGTTCTGGAAAAAATAAACCTTTCTTCCTTTGGTCTCAAAGAGAGGTGAGGTTCTAAAATATAGACAATGTCTTCCTTACCCCTGTGTTCTGAGTTGCGTCAATCCTGACCTAATCACCTTTGTTTTTATCTCCGAATACCAGGTTATAAATATATAAAATAGCCTCTAAAAATCCAGAAATAATAATTACCGCCCTGGAATAAATGTGACTGCTACAAGAGCTTACAACCTAGACCATTGTTTTCTTATAAGCATTTTCTAAATGAGACCATATAATAATTGCTCTTTTGTTTCTGGCTTATTTTGCCTCACCAAATGTCCCATAGGTTCATTCACAATGTTGCATGCCTCACACGACTTTGTTCCTTTTTGTAGCAGTACAATATTTGATCATATGTATACACCAACATTCACCAATCTACTCAGTCAGTGCATCCTTCAGCCACCTGCATTCATTAGGTATCATGTATAATGTCCAAAGTCCAAAGTCCATCAACACTCTCAATTTTAGATCATTTCATAATTCCCAAAAGAAAGATAACCAATAAACACATCCTCACCAATTGGAAATGTAAACCTCCCTTAACTCTTGTCCCTCCCCCTATTATTTACCCCTGGTGATGCCGTGGTATGATTGATGTTTTCCTGTTTAATATATCCTGTAGCGTGCAATAGCAGTTTCCCCCCATACCCTGAACTTAAACACTCTTTGTACAAGAATCATACCTTTGAAGTAGTTCATGGAAGAACTTATTTATATTTGTACTATTCATCAGTGGGACCCATAGGTCCATACAACCCATTTCCATCGTATTTACCTTCAAGATGGTAAAATTACTTATAGGCCTACTAGTGAACCACCTTCACTTCTATCTAGTCCCTTAATTTGACCTCAACCTCATTAGCTAACCATTTACCCATCTCTAGCTTTTATGTATCTCTAAATCCCCTATATTTGATATTATAAACTTCTGATTTTACCTTTACCATGGTCATAAAGGTGGACCCATACAGTATCTATCCTTTTGTGTCTGGCTAAATTCACTCAGCATTATGTCCGCAAGGCTCATCCATCTTGTCCATCATTTCCCTGAGATCTAATTCAAATTTTTCCACTTTTTTGCCATTTGCCTTTTTGTGCGTTTGAAATCAGTTGTCCTGTCCTCTAGTTCACTTGTTCTTTCTTCTGCCTCTTCATATCTGCTGTTGTGTGTCTCTAGTTTGTTTTTATTTGGTCTACAGCATCTTTACTCTCTGTGATATCTGCTATTTTTCTATTTATTCTTTCAAATTCCTCTTTATGCTCTTCTAGTGTCTTCTTGATCTCCTTTATGTCATTAGCCATCCCACTGACCTTATTTAGTAGAATTATATGTACATCTTTGATTAGTTGTTCCAAAGTTTGTTTCTCTTCTGGTGTTTTAATTTGATCATTCAACTGGGCTATATTTGCATCTTCATATGGTTAGTGATTTTCTGTTGTTTCACAGCATGTAAATATATCGATAGGATTACTTTGGAAGTTGATTTCCTTCAGTAGTCTAAAGGTTTGTATTTGTGGGATGGGTGCAGAGCAGGATCCATGGCGTGAGCAGGGGCACAACAGTGTAGTGACAGGTTGTGCTATAGATACATGCAGCAACTGAGTATGTTATGCTGGTACCTGTGAGTGTTGGGTGCGTGTCGTGGGGTTGTGGAGGTGCAGTGCAGGGGCCATGGGGTGAGGTTCAGCTCAGGCAGGTCTTGGTGCACAGGAGCAGGATGTGACATGGGGAACACAGTGGTAGGGCATGGTAGGAGGCAGATGGGGGTGCTGAGTGAATGTGCTGGGGCTGGTACATGGGCACATGGGGGAGCTGCATGAAGCATGTGGTCATGGTGCCAGGGTGTGGGGTACAGGGCACAGAAGTCAGGGCACAGGGAGGGTCCAGGTGGGCCTTGATGCAGAAGTGTGTGTGTGTTGGGGCTAGGCATAGGTCATGGAGGTTGTGGGACATGGGTCGGTGGTGGGTGATGTTGGGGTGGGTGCCCAGCAGGGAAGATGTGGCTGTGCCCGTGCTTGGGTCTTGGGGACAGGGCCCTGGTGTGCATGTGCACAGAGCTCAGGGGTAATGGGGTGGGATTATGCCTGCATGGGTTGGGGGCAGATGTGGCCCTGATGCACAAGTCAGCACTTGCCCAGAGCTGAGGGGGCATGGTGGGAGTGGGCACATGTCCGCCCACCTGTCTGGGGGGG
>PVIY010047222.1:0-17983 GCA_004026745.1 Myrmecophaga tridactyla
ACTCACCAAACCCAAGATGGAGGGAGGTGAGTGCGCACATGGGCTTTGGTGCGGGCAGCTTTTAAGGATGGAGGTCAGGTGACGTCTGGAAGGGGCAGTTCATTAGTTCCTGAAGTCAGGTTGGGAGGGGCGACACAGCTTCCACAGCTCCAGTTGCAGTGCCCTTCCCCGTTCCCTGACCTAACATCCTCTATGTATAATAATTTCACCATCACCTATGATCTTTCCATAACTCTCATTGGGGTTGTTTTGGCTATGACAATTCTAAAGTTTTGATATTGGAAGAATCTGTCACTAAAATGGGGTAGGGAGATGGAACTATCTGATGTTCTGGAGAGGCTGGGTTAGATTTCAGGATTTATCTGTACCAGGAACCCGTCTGGAGATTGTAGGTTTCTGGAAAGTTACTCTAGTGCATGGAACCCTTGTGGAATCTTATATAAATGTATGACTTTTTATATCAGTACCTCATTATCTTGATTACTGTAGCTTTGTAGTAAGTTTTTGTTATGTTTCTTGTTTTTTCTTAAAATTTTTATTTTTAAATAATTTCAACCTTATATGACAATTACAAAAATAATACAAAACCCACATGGAAAACTCTAACATACCCCGCTTTGTTAATTTGCAAGCTGCCCGAATGTGATATACCATAATTGGAATGGTTTTTATAAAGGGGAATTTAATGTTACAAGTTTACAGTTCTAAGGAAATGAAAAGTGTCCAAATTAAGGCACCAATAAGAGATTGCCGTAATTCAAGGAAAGTCCATGGGTTAGGAACACCTTTGTCAGCTGAGTAGTCATATGACTGGCATCTGCATCTCAAAGTTCTGGCTTGCTTAACATCTCATGGCAACATCTGCTGGGCTCCAAGCATCTCCAAACATCCGTGTCTCTATTCTCCATGTCCACATCTGTGTCAGCTCTGTGGTAAAGTTTTTGTGGGCTCTGTGGCTTCTGTTGTTTCTGTCACTCTGTCATTTCTCAGGTTTCTCCAAAATGTTTCCTTTTTTAAAGGATTCCAGTAAACTAATCAAAACTCACCTGGAATGGGTGGAGTAACATCTCCCTCTAATCAAATGCTAATACCCACAATTGGGCACATCGCATCTCCATGGAGATAATCTAATCAAGATTCCTACCTGCATTATCAGATCAGGATTAAGAGACATGGCTGCCTCTACAAGATTGAATCAGGATTAAAACATGACTTTTTTGGGGTACATACTTTCATACCAGTACACACCCCCCCCATTCCCAGATTTATCAGTTTTAAAATTTTGCCACATTTGCTGTCTCATTCTGTCTACCTGTCCATCTTTCCATCTTATTGATCCATCTATCTATCTTTCTGTCTGTATTAAGTTTTGAAATTGGGATGCATGAGTCCTCCAACTTTTTCATGATTGTTTTTGGCTTATTCTGAGTCTTTTGCTTTTCCATATGCATTTAGGATAGGTTTCTCTGTATCTGCAGATGTCACCTGGGATCTTGATAGGGATTGCATTGAATCTATAGAATCAGTTTAGGGATTATTTCCATCTTCATATTATTTTATTTTCCAATCCATGCACATGGGATGTCTTTCCATTTATTTAGGTCTTCATAAATAGTGTTTTTAGTTTTCAGTATATAAGTTTTTCAAATTGTTAAATGTATTTTTGTTTTCTATGCTGTATGGTGGGGCCATTTGTTGAAGGTTTTTGGGGGGGCAGGGGGGATTACACAGGCCGGGAATTGAATCCAGTTCTCGTGCATAGCAGGTGAGAATTCTACTACTGAACTACCCATGCACCCCCATCTTAAGTGTTTTTTTTTTTTTTTTTTTGCTATTATAAATTGATTTGCTTTCTTAATTTCATTTTCAGATTGTCCATAGTTTAGTGTATAGCAATATAATTGATTTTTCAATAGATTTTTATTGTGCTAAAATATGTAAAACAGAATGTGCCATTTTAACTATTTTTAAGTGTACAATTCAGTGACATTAATTACATTCACAGTGTTATTCAATCATCACCACTGTCTAGTTCCAAAATTTTTCGCTACCCCAAACAGAAACTCTATACCCATAGGCAGTAGCTCTCACTTACCCTCTTCTCCCAGCTACTGGTAACCTCTTATCTGCTTTCTGTCTCTCTGTATTTGCCTATTTTCATTATTTCATATAAGTGGACTCATACAATATTTGTCTTTCTGTATCTGGCTTATTTCACTTAGCATAATGTTTTCAAGGTTCATCCATGTTGTAACCTGTATCAGAACTTCACTCTTTTTCTGGCTGAGTAATATTCCATTAACTGTACATACCACATTTTTTTTTAACCAGTCTTCTGTTGATAGAAACTTTGGTTGTTTATATCTTTTGGCTTTTATGAATAATGCTGTTATGAACATTGGCGTACAAATATGTGTTTGAGTCCCTATTTTCAGTTCTTTTGGGTTTATATGTAGGAGTAGAATTGCTGGGCATAATGGTAATTCCTTCTGTGTTTGACGTTTTGAGGAACCACCTAACTGCCCCCCAGCAGCTGCACTCTTTTACAGTCCCACCAACTATGTATGAAAGTTTTGGTTTCTCCACATGTTTGTGAACACTTATTTTCCTTTTTTTTAATTACAGCCATCCTAGTAGTTGTGAAAAGGTATCTTTTTAAATTGCAGTAACATATATACAACTCAAATTTTCCCATTTTAAGCACTTACAAGTGAACAATTCAGGGTGCACGGGTAGTTCAGTGGTTAGAATGTCCGCTTTTCATGCAGGAGACCCAGATTCGATTCCCGGGCCATGCACCCCAGAAAAACCAGTGAACAATTCAATGATATCAATTACCTGTAAAATATCTTGCTACCATCACCAGCAGCCATTACCAAAAGTTTTTCATCACCTCAAACAGATTCTCTTTACCCGTTAAGCAATAATTTTCTATCCCATCCTCCCACCCCTCTTCCTGGGCTCCTGATAAATGCAGTGTACTTTCTGTCTCTATGGATTTGTTTACCCTAGGTATCTTACATAAGTGAGATCATATATGTGACTTTTGTATCTGACTTATTCCACTCAACATTATGTCTTCAAAGTTAATCCATATAATAGCATGTATAAGAGCTTCATTCCTTTTTATGGCTGAATAGTATTATATGCATGTGCCACATTTTATTTATACATTCATCTGTTGATGGTTACTTGGTCTGCTTCCACCTTTGGCTATTGTGAGTAATGTTGTACAAACATCTGTTCAAATCCCTGCTTTCTGTTCTTTTGGGAATATACCAGAGGTGGGATTGCTGGGTCATATGGCAATTCTGTGTTCAGTTTTCTGAGGAACGGCCAAACTGAATTCCACAGTGGCTTATTGTGATTTTGATTTGCATTTCCCTTAAAACTAATGTGATCTCTAGCAGCTTTTCATGTGCTTATCAGCCATGTGTATATCTTCTTCAGAGAAATGTCTGTTCTATTCCTTTAACCATTTTAAATTGGGTTGTTTGTCCTTTTTTTATTGAGTTGTATGATTTTTGTTTATTTTACTTTTATATATGTGTTTTGATTTGACCTTTTGCTCCTTGCTTTTTTCAAACTTGGAGCAGAGCATGTTCTACTCTAATTATACTTTCGTATAGTTGAAGACAAGCCTTATAAATTTGTCATGTTCCATGTTTTTCATTTGTAAGAACTAACAAAAGTCATAATTGTAAATTTATTTTTCCCTTGTGGTTAGCATTATTTCTTTTATCATCAGACATTTGCTTAGCCTTTATCCTAAGAATATAGCAAATGCTAAAGCTTTGGGGCAGATTTATCAGCACTTTACCTTGTAAAGCTGATAGTTGATATCACTACAAATTAAAAGATGCCCTTAAAAGCTCACAGCTATGAATAGGACAGAGAAATCCAGTAGGAGCAGAGTATTAGAAGAGGGAATAATTTCTTACTCTTAAAGTAGTATTCTTAAAACCTTACAACCCACAGAGCCTAAGCTATTTTTTTTTATTTTTTTAAATACCAAAAAAGACAAAGCAAATGCAAACATTCCTATTTTGATCATTCCATTCTACATATATAATCAGTAATTCACAATATCATGACATAGTTGCATATTCATCATCATAATCATTTCTTGGAACATTTGCATCTATTCAAAAAATAAAAAATAAAAAGAAAACAGAAAAAAAATTTATATATACCATACCCCTTACCCCTCCCTTTCATTGATCACTAGCATTTCAAATTAAATTTATTTTAACATTTATTCCCCCTATTATTTATTATTGTTCCAAATGTTCTACTCTTCTGTTGACAAGGTAGATAAAAGGAACATCAGACACAAGGTTTTCACAATCACACAGTCACACTGTGAAAGCTATATCATTATTCAGTTATCATCAAGAAACATGAGCCTAAGCTATTTATTAACTGATCCTTTACAGAAAAAGTTTGCCAGCCCTTGATCTAGTTGGGGATAAGGTGGGAGGTCATGGGGAAGGCTAATGTTTTACTGCATACGTACTGAGCACTAGATACTGAGCTTGTTTCTTCTTACTGTACCTTGAGAGGAAAGTATTGTTATTCCCACTTTACGAAAAAAGAAACTAAAGCTTGAGAATGTTCAAGTACTTGCTTCAAAGCCCAGTGACAGAACTTGGATTTGAACCCAATGTTGCCCAACTTTTTAAAATCCAATGTTGATGTACTACACTGCCTGTGTGCTTCCTTATACATTTCCTTTTCTCAAGCTAACAATTCTTATTTTTAGTTTTAACCGCCTGGACCTGCCACCCTACAAGAGCTATGAGCAACTAAAAGAAAAGCTGTTGTTTGCCATTGAAGAAACAGAAGGATTTGGACAAGAGTAACTTCTGAGAATTTGTACCACTGAAGGACAAGAACTCATTTGCAATGTTTGTCCTATTTCTTCTCTGCCTGTTGCACATCTTGTTGTAAAATGGCCTGTGACTGTTTAGAGAGTTATCCGTATGTGAGTCTGTTAATGTTATCATTGAGATTTCTCTCCCTGTGATTCTGGATTTCGCTCGACATTTCCAGAAAGGAAATCTGTAAATGACTAGTTAAAACCTTACTTAACTTGAGATTTAACAACAGCAATGAAATTTGCCTTGTCGTATTCCACTAGATTTTTTCCTTAACAATAATTTTGCCTATGTGTCAAACATCTCACTTGGGAGTAGGTTTATTTCTTTTAGAGAGTCTGCAGATATTCAGGGAAGAATCTTGGTAACTGCAATATGCAAGATCTTCACACTGAGCCTCTTGTTAAGAGGTATTTGTTAAAAGTGCAAGCTTAGCCCATTTTCTGGGGACCATGAACAAACTTCTGGCTTGTGCTCTTCCTCTTGCTTCATTCAGCCTTGACGTGACTGTTTTTCCTTTCTGGAGCATGAATCCATGCATCACTTCATTTTGATATTATCCCTGGAAGTGATGCAGTACTCTTGTATCTCTGTACAGAGTACCTTTGTCAATTTGAATTCAGGAAGAAGTCGGTCCCAGCCTGCAAATGACTTCATACCTCTCTTCATTTGGAAGTTTTGATGATTTTAATTAACACTGTGGTTCCTTCACTGTTTATAAAAGTTAACCTAGAATTGGAATTAATTTATCTGAATTCATCTGAGGTCATTATTGAAGATTTTTGTATGGGAATAGACTACATCTTTCTAATCATATCATAATCCAATAATTTGAGTTATATTTAATTATTGCCAAGGAGTTCAAGTTGTAACCTGAGTGCTTTCTAGTACATAAAGAGTTAGTGAAACATCTTCTGAAATTATATTTTCCTTTAGAAGGGAGAACTGTGGTACTAGATAAAATGAAGGAAGATACCCTCTAGTAACCACAGAAATTCTGTGTGAATTAAAAATCTTCATTTCTCTGACATTATGTCAGAATAGTCATTTCTGTTCTTTACATTGTTCTGAATTGGATTAACATCCCTCATCTGCTGTGTTCTTTTCTCTTTTGAAAATTTAGCAGGTTTTCTTTTTTTTTTTTCCCCCTCATCACTATTTAATTTTAGACTGCTTTAGTAACTGATTAATGCACTTTGAACTTCTCTGTAGTTAATTTCTTTTAACTTGGCCTAGCTTGGACTTGGTCAAGATGGCTGCTGTCATAGATTTGATCTTATGGGGAATAGGATGACGCATAAGCTAGCTAAGTCTCTGTCATATCTTAACTCTGGGGACAGCCTCATAACTCACAAAACTGGGACGTTGGCTGGTTTCAGGAGCAAAACATGCACAAATAGCATTGAGCCAAGACTAAGCTTTTCCATATGAAAAGAAAATGTGTTTTTTGCCCCTATTTAATTCCTGGAACAACAAGAAAAACATTTTTTAACTTGTGTTCTCTAAGACACTGCCATCATAAAGCAGAGACGTGAGTGAAAGTGAAAGAGTTGCCTCATCCAGAAATTGTCAGTGTAATGGGGGAGATTAGGCTCTTCCCAACCCTATCTTTATTTAATTTTTTATTCCATTTATCCCCAGAAAATGTAGTATGATCTCCAGAACCTCTAGTTTGCAAATTAGGGACTCTCTGCCTTTTTGCTGGTAGGGAGAAACAAATGCTATTGCTTTGTCTTACAGAGCGGATGTCTGCCAACTACCCATTCATTATACAAGTCTAAACTTTGATAATATATGGCTATAGAGATTAAGCCTTCTATATAAAGACTTCCTGTTGAGGTGGGTTCTCATATTGAAACATAGTTGCCTACAATATTTACGAGAGATTTATGAGGTTAAATTAAGAGATGATGTAAGAAAGTAGACTTTTGTTGTTGTTGTTCTACATAATGCTTCATAATTCACTTAGGGACCTAGAAATATTGTGTGAAAATGTATAAATATCACCCAAAAGGCTTTCTGCCCTATATTTTTAAAATACAGAATAGTTATATTTGAAGTAGCCCTGGCTCTAGTTCTATAGAGCTTGGCTATTTAATATTTTTATGGAAGAAACGTTTAGTTCTGGAAAAGGTAAATGCTTGTATATATTTTTGCAGCCTGGGATCTCCCTTACTCCATTTCTTCCTTTAATTTAAGTGGCCACCTGTATATGTCTTCCCTGCTGTGTTAGAAAAATGGGGGCTGGATATCCCAAGAATCAGAGGTTATATAAAAATACTGCAGATAGACAGCAGACATAAATATCTACCAAATATTAACTTAAATTTTGGTCCAAACTGAACATTTGAAAATAGATTTATTATAAGTGTTTAATTAGAGCAATTTCTTAAATCTGAACTAAATTGCTTTTAGAGTCCTTTTTCTTTGTAAGCATTGTAAATGCTAATAAATCCTGTTAATTTTTTTTTTTTTTTACTGCATGTTATATTGAAATAAAAACAAGGTAAAATGAGTAATTGCCTTATTCTTCTGCTCTTTTGAGGGTTAGGGAAAGCAGCATTTCATAGCTTGGGTCAGGGGAGGAGGACCTCACTTGTTTTATCACATGGAGTGGTTTAAAACTGATCCAGCAGCCCATAATAATTAATTCTTGTTCTTTTATTTATCATCTTCTTTCAGGCTGCAGAAAAATTTAATTTCATACAACTTATAACAATATTTAAAATTCAAATACTAATTTTTCATCAGGAGATTGACATACCAATGTAAATTCATTAGATATTTTGTTGAAGCATGACGCAAATGCCCACAAAGGTCTTATCCTAACTGAACTATTTCAGTCAAGCTCATTTTTCCTTTTTTTTTTTTTCACATGGGCAGGCACTGGGAATCGTGCCCAGGTCTCCAGCATGGCAGGCAAGAACTCTGCCTGCTGAGCCACCATGGCCCTCCCAATCAAGCCCATTTTTTACTTACCTGGTTAACAATCAGAAATGTTATCAGACGCAACTTATGGGTATCATTATGAACACAGGAATTAGACTTACCTAAACTTATACTCCTTCCTTCCAAACTACCTTTATGGTTAAGGAATTAGACTTATCTATACTTATCCTCCTCCTTCCTTCCAAACATCTTTATGGTTAACCACTTCTATTCAGCAATTGTTGGTATCTCTAGCCCCCTCCTTTTTTGTTTTTGTTTTTGTTTTTGTTTTTCTTTAGAGTTATTTGCGAAATTGTTCAGATCTGTGTTTTCATTAACTAAACAGAATACTAGCACTGGATTGTATAATACTGAATTGGAGTTCCTTTGTTCCCTTGAACTGTAATTTCAAATACTCAGATAACTCAACAGATATTATAAGGAGTCAGTTGCTTTTATAAAGATCTTAAAGGGCTGCCTCAATTGCATTTCCTTAAAAGTTGTAGGATTATATTTATAATTAAACTTTTTTGTCCTTTATTTGCACATTTTTTTGTTAGTCTTGGAGAGGAAGGTGTTCCTCACCTGCAGAGAAGCCTTCTTTGTGACTGGGTCCTCTAGATTCCTGACTCTGTTTTATAAGTGGGCAGCTTATATTGTACAGTGGGTAGAAAAATTCCTACAGGGACCTCAGGTGATATTAGATTTGGCTCCTGTGTTCAAGAAAACCAAGATGAAGACATCTTCAGGGCCAGTGACAAATATTAGGGTCTCCATCTGAATTGCTTATCTAAGACAATTGAAAGTGTTCCAAGATAGGTCACTAGCCATGAGTGCTGAGTAAAGAATCACCAACTAGCTATCAAAACTGACCATTCTTAACAAGGTGGCCTGCTCACTGGCTTCAGTAGATCATTTTCTCATTAGGGACACCGGATGATCACAATCCCATTTGAAAACCAAACCAGTGGAGAGAGGTAAAGGGAAGTAGAATTTTTTAATACACTGATTTAACAGTGATTGGAGGACAGAAAGTGCAGGCCCCTTCCAGGTCCTGAAGAGTAGACCCTATCTTGTTTAATCAGTCCACACAGACAGCCAGAAGGCTTAGGAAAAGGGGAAACACATGCCCTTTCAGTGTAAGAAAATCTTCAATGGTAAAATACATAGCTTTCCTTATTGACCATTTGGCTCTCCAGCCCCCAATGGCACACAAAGCATCAAACTGAGACTCAGGAACTGCTGTCACTCCTACCCATTTCAGTTGTCACTCCTTATGTGTCTGTGCAGGAGCAGAGTCTCCTTTGTGGCCAGGATATTTGGAGGCTGGGGAGGTGGCTGGAAGAAGAGGAAGATCTTCAGCAAAGATCCCAGAAAAACAATGTTACTCCCTTATGAACATGTTCTTGTAAGCAAAGAGTGTCTGTGGGAAGGAGGATTTCCTCAAAGTACCCCACAGAGAAGAACCTTGAGAATTTGTAGTCATACCTACAGATCTCTGAAAACAGCCATACTATTATTTTTTCCTCATTGTCTAATTTCAGATCTATTCCTTTTTTCATCTTCCCCATCCTAGCAAGCAATACCCCACTCATTTACTTTATCCCAGGGCAACTGCCAGCATTTGTTTCTATGTGCCAAATACTGCTAGATATGCTACATTTATTGACTCCTTTGGTCTTCTCAGCCACTCTTAGAGAGAAATGACTATTTTACAGATGACAAAAATCTCAAAGTGATTAATTTGCTGACGTTTCCACAAGTGGCAAGTATGCAATTGGGATCCAGAACTGACTGCAAATCCTGTGTGCTTAATTGTCTTGCTGTATTTGCTGCTAACAAATCCCAACCCAGGAGTCTTCCATAACCAGCCAAGTGCCTCATCTAATTGGTCTCCAAAACCTGTCAAATCTATCTCCAAAATTTCTTTTGAATTTTTTTCCCCATTGCTACAGCACATAAGCCCTCATCCCTAAGGTTGGTTGACCATAGCCTCCTGTCCTTATTGCTTCCATTCTCCCCTCTCCAGCCTAGCCTATGTGCTTTCTCAGAGATCTCAGAATGATCTCTGGAAAACCTCAGTCAGTCTTAATGCCTCTCCATTGCTTAAAATCTTGCAATGATTCCTCCACCACAGACTAAACTATGCCTGCCACTCAAGGCCTTTTCTGTTACTGGAGAACTTAATTATCTCCAGCTCATTCACCCTCATTTTGGTCATTCTCATTTTTGCTTCTTTCTGGGATTTCTGTGATCATTTTAAATCCTTTCACCTCTCAGTCTGGTTGTCATTATATAACATCACTCGTATGCCTCTCTCCCAGGATGTTTTGGAGTCCAGTCACTGCAGCACTACTCCTTGCTAAATGGTTTCCTAATGTTTCCAGCATTCAAAAGTCATTCCTTTGAAGCTAATCATTTTTAAAAAACTTAATTTTGAAATAATTTTAGACTCATGGAGCTGTCTCAAAGATGGTAGAAATCTGCACATTACTCACCCAGCTTCCCCTAATACTAACATCCCACACAACTATGGTACAGTTATCAAAACTAAAACATTGACATTGGTAAAATAACACTAACTAGCAGTCAACTGTGGCTCAGTGGCAGAATTCTCACCTACCATGCCAGAGACCTGAGTTCGATTCCTGGAGCCTGCTCATGTCAAAAAAAAAAAAGAACCCTAACTAAGCTGAACTTACTCAGATTTCACTAGTTTTGCTACCAATATCCTTTTTCTTTTCCATGATCAGATCCAGGATCTCACACTATATTTAGTTGTTAGGTCTCCTTTATCTCCAGTCTGACAATTCTCCACTCATTCCTTGTCTTTTTCATGACTTTGACATTATTTTAAAGAATATTGGTCAGGTACCTTGTAGAGAATGTCCTCAATTTGGGCTTGATGTTTCTTAGGGTTAAGGACATGGATTTTTGTGCAAAATACGACAGAGGTAATGTGCCTTTCTCAGTGCATAGTTAGGAGGCACAAGACATAGGTCCCATTGCCAATGATGTTAACCTTGATCCTCTGGTTAAGGTGGTGTCTACTAGGTTTTTCCACTGTAATGTCACCATCCAATCCTCTTAACATGCAGACACCCCTGGAAGGAGTAGCACAAGGCCTTCCCCACTGAAAAAAGGCTAAAATGGAATGAAGACTTGGAGTCAGATAATCTGTGTTGAATCCAGCACCTCAAAGAATCAACAGTGGGGGTGCTGACATTGTGCTGACGCTACTGGGATAATGCAACATAGTAAGGAGGCATAAATTTCAGTAAATGCCAGTGTTTTAACAGAAGATATTTTCTGCTAGAGGAACCAGCAATTTCTATGGTCTGCGAAGTGGGAAATTAAAAAGCAGAAAACGAGATGATGGGTTCTGGGAATCAGTCTCCCCCTTTCAAAGGTGAGAAAACGCCAAGAGGACTGAGATGTGAATTGGCTTCTTGGTTATAATCGGGTGGGGCTGACTCCCTGGCTGGCCCAGATGACTCTCAGAGCTGCTTGGAAAATCTTCAGAGGGCGCTCAGAATTTCCTAGACACTCCTAACTCCATCCACACCCCCGGGCTTTCCCTTTGTCCTAAGCGCATTTTGGCTCCACGCTTCTATCTCAATCTGGGCTCAAACGAGGGCCTCCCTCTCCTCGCCTCCATACTCGCCCGCCAGGCTTGAACCTGGGTTTTAAGAACTAGTCCTGACATCAGATGAGAGGCCATGAACCAGCCTCTTTTCGGTACATCAGGAGTTGGGAATTTTCCACAGTTGAAGTGCTCCTTCGCTTTTCGCTTTTGGACAGAGCTAGGCAAATTCTCCACGAGCCCTGAGGGAGCCAGCCGAGATCCGCCTGCCTGCCTACAGGCCCGCCCTCACTCCTGATAGGCTGCCGGAGCCGTCCGTTTTTGACAGGAGCTGTGCGCAGGCGCAGAAAGACTCCAGGCCTGGACTGCGTGAGCGCGACGCGGGGCTAGCCGGATCGTTCCAATATGGTAAGTGATGGCCGCGTCTGTGGCTCTAGACCTCCAGACACCCAAGCACGGCCGCCCACAACCCTGCGCCCGTCCTTCCGTCCTCCGGGAAACCAGGCGGGGATTCCCCGGGCCTATTCGGGCCGGGCCTTGACTGAGTGGAGAGCGGAACCCGGGCGGCGCGGGTATTCAGGCCTGGCACCGGAGCTGAGGAGACCGAGGCTGAGCTACCGGATCTCTGCCCTTGGAACGGAAGTAGTAGCTCGGGCTTGGTCGAGAACCCGATGGTGGAGGGTCCTGTGTCTTGTTGCGCCGTAACAACAAGAATGGTAAAGTTCGGTGGAAGCTTAATATAAGCCAGGCGCTGCAACGCGCTTTACGTATCTTGTGTTTGATCCTGACCGCAGTCCTGTGAGGTAAGTACGATCATTCTCCCCATTTTATATAACTGGACTCTAAAGCCCTGCGGTTGTAATTTCCTTGTCCCAGGAAATGGTGGCAGTGTCCCTGAACCCAAGAAACTTGACTCCCTACTCCGAACCATACAAAAAAAAACCGCCTTTCTCTCCGTGTGGCTCTTTCAAGCCGCTGGGACTTGGTGCCGGAGTCAGAAATGAGCGGGGCCCACCCTTGGGATCCAGAAGCCTTCGTTCAGCCTTTCTGACTGGAACTGTGGGCTCTCTGCGCCTTTGAAGATTTTGTTTTATATCGTTTGTAACCCTCAGCGATTGTTGTCAAAAAATTTTAAGAGTTCTTTTGAATGTTAAATCATGTGAATATATTCTTTTTCAAAAGTTTTATGTAAAAATAGAAAACTTATTTAAAAATTGAAAAGGAAAAAGAGCCCCGTCACCTAGAGGCAACTGCTTGCGATTAGGCATATACTACGTCTTTTTGTCTTCCGTTTTTGCTTTATATAGTTTGCGCCTATTGAATATACAGTTGTGGGCGCTGGTTTTTTTTTTTTTCTTTCATTTATCATCACACTACAAAGAATGGTTCCACTTCATTAAAAACATGTAATAAGACCGTGCAAGCCTCAGGTTATTTGGACAATTTAATCGAAAACATGGATATCAGACGCAGTCATACAATTTGTATCAACAATGTGAATGACAAAATTAAAGAAGAAGAAGAGATTCCTATATGCCCTGTTTTCTCAGTTTGGTCATGTGGTTAGATACTGTTGTAGCTTTAAAGACTAAGATGAGGGGGGGCAGGCTTTTATTATATTTAAGGAACAGGGCTCACCCTCAAATGCCTTGGGGCAATTACAAGGATTTTCATGTTATGGTAAACCAATGCGAATCTAGTATGCAAAAAGATTGTGATATAATATCTAAAATTCATGGCATGCTTGCTGACAAAAGAAGAAAGCCAAAACTGTGGAACAGACTACAACAACTGCAAACAAGAACCCTGGTCTGGGAATGCCAAATTCAACCACACCCAAGGGAATACAATACCAATTCCTCAGGATTATCCTCCAAACTATATAGATATATATATAGTTATATAGTTTAATAATTATATATAACTATATATATATATAGTTTTGTGGGTTTTTTTTTTTTTGGCATGGGTGCGCACCAGGAATCAAACCCAGGTCTCCAGCATGGCTGGCGAGAACTCTGCCTGCTGAGCCACTGTGCCCAACCCTCCAAACTATATTTTATTCCTTAATAACGTACCAGAAGAGACTAACAAGATGATGTTATCTACGCTGTTTAATCAGTCTCTGGTTTTAAGAAAGTGTTTGGTGCCTGGAAGACATGACTTTGTTTTTGTTGAATTTGAAAATGATGGGCAGGCTGGTGCTGCAGGGATGCATTACAGGGATTTAAGATCCCACTATCCCATGCTATGAAGAGCACCTACACCAAGAAATACCATTTGGGACAGCCTTCTTTAAAGGACTTGGTGTTATAAGTGTTTGTTTTGATAACATTTTGGACAGGCCAGTTTTAATAGTTGAGGACAGTACATAGTGAAAGCAAAATTTTTGTGAAGGACTTAAAAATTATCCAGTCTTTCTTTAGCCTTAGTAAGCTTTGGAATATAGAGGCCTTAATTTTGTACAATAAAATTTTATTTGTATTTTATATCTTATGCTTTGTTTTATTGGTCCATTGCCCTATCATCAAAGGCTTATTTTAATCTAAAGCACATCTTAAGGTATATAAATCTACATTATTATATATTTTCTATATTTATATAAAAGCATCATTAAATGCTTTTCTAGTGTTATTTTGGAGCAGCTATGGTACAGAAACATTGAACCATTTTATTAAAAGGGAAGGAGAGGGTGGGCCACAGTGGCTCAGCAGGCAGAGTTCTCACCTGCCATGCCGGAGACTTGGGTTTGATTCCGGGTGCCTGCCCATGCCAAAAATAAAAAGGAAAGGAGAATTAGATCACAGAAGCTAATAAATGACTGTTGTATTTATGTTAAAAATTATCACCTTGAATACTGAAAGAAGATGAGACTTGGGCAGGATCTTAATTTCATCTTTATATTCTTTGAAAAAATAAGCATAGTATTTTGCTAGTAGTAGGCATTTCATGAATTGTTAAATTCTGTGTTTAAATGAATAAAGGACATTTATGCACTAAAAAAAAGTAATAGTGCTTCAGATATATGTGATTTTATCTTTGTGCTGGTGTGAATCCATTATGTACCCCAGGAAAGCCGTATTTTAATCCTGATTCAATATTGTAGTGTGGAACTTTTGATTAGATTACCTCCACAGAGATGATTGCCCATTTGTGGGTGTGACCTTTTGATTAGGTGGAGATGTGACTCCACCTATTCCATATGGATCTTGATTAGTGTACTGGAATCCTTTAAAAGATAATATTTTGGAGAGTTAAAAAAATGACAGAAGCCTCAGCATTGACAGAGAGAGCAGATGTAGATGCTTGGAGAATAGTTGCTTCAGAGAACAGAGATACGGATGTTTGGAGATGCTTGGAGCCCAACAGACTTCACCATGAGATGTTAAGCAATTCAGAACCTGGAGAGAGTCAAGGGAAGTCAAGAGATGAAAGCCAGCCCTGGAGAAGCAAAGTGAGGAAGCCCCACAGGAACAATGGCTGAAAGCAGTGGAGCCCAGAAGCAAGAGACCAGCACATGCCAGCACTTGACTACCCAGATGACAGAGGTGTTCCTGACCAATCGGCTTTCTTGAGTGAAGGCAACTTCTTGTTGGTGCCTTGGATTGTACAATTTTATAGGCTTAGAACTGTAAACGTGTAACTTAATAAATTCCCCTTTTTAAAAGCCATTCTAGTTCTGATATGTTGCATTGCAGCAGCTTGCAAACTAACATAGTCTTCTTTAGCACTTTTTAAAGTGTAAAACAATTTTAAAAATTAAAATTTTTCCAGTAGTAATACTTGCACATAGTAAAACAATAAGCACTATAAACAGATCTAAGTGAAAAATAAATCAATCTCCTAACTATGACCTCTAGCCTCAATTTCTTTCTTCAGAAACAACCATTGTTAGTTTCTTGTAAATCTGTGCAAGTATGGACATACTCCGTTTTTTTAAGCAACAAATGGTAGTTTACTAAGTACACCCTGTACCGTGCTTTTGGATGGTCATAATCATGAAACTATACCTGTTTACATTGTGCATTTTAACAATTTCAAGCAGTACCAAAGTTTGTGATGTAGAAAGTACCTGTACTTCCAGTCGCATTCCTCCAAGATAAGTAGTGTTGGCAGTTGGGAAAGTTGCCTTCCAAATTTTTTGGTACATAAGCACATTTATATATGATTACGTGAAACTAGAACATATGTGATTATGCATACTAAGATTACTTTAGGCTGCATGTTTAGATGCCTTGTTCTGCAACTTGCTGTGTTTACTTAAAAATCTCTAATGGCGGCTTAGCAATGTGCGTGTTTTAGTTCATCCTCCAGAACAACTACTAAATAACCAGAAACAGTACAGAACAGCTCCTGGGGCCACGTCAGTGACCAGAAACACAGCGTATCCCAGTCTGGACTAGCTGGACCAGCTACGAGCCTTCCCCGGAACCATGAGTTCCCCAAGCCGCAGCAGCCAGCGCCCCTCCCCCACAGGCTGCTTCCCAGAAGGGAAAGGAAAGAGACTTTACCAGCAGCAAGGGCTGAGCCTAACCAAACGCCAATTGTGGAATTAATTAACAAATTCTGACTACTAAAAATAGGCCCCCAGCTCAGGTGAACCTGGTCAAAGCAGAGGTCACTCACTTTTGCCCCAGCACCAGGGGGTCAGGGCTGACAGAAAAAGAAAAAACAAAAAAGGAAACAGGTTTTTGTGGCTGTGTTTCTACAAAGGCTTCACTGCATTTGGATACAGCGGCAGGGCTCCTCAGGCTGCCACTGCCCCAGGCATAGGCAGAAACAAGCTCGTTTGAGGGCTTCTCTGGAGCCTGTGCCTTCCCCAGGGGAGGGGTGAAGCCCAGCTCAGGTGGAATCCCTCCCTCAAGGAATTCAGACACCAGGGCTTGGTAATTTGAAGCCATTAAAATCAGCCTACAACCTCTCCTCCGTCTACACCACACCCCCAGCAGGGAGAGTGTGCCAAAGGTAAAGGTACCACATCATCTTATGCTGGTGGAACCTGCAGTCACACAAGCACCACATACTGGGCAGGATCAGAAAAACAGGGCCCAGAGACTTCACAGGAAAGTCTTTCAACCTGCTGGATCTCACCCTCAGGGAAAACTGACACAGGTGACTCTTTCCTCCTGATAGGAGGCCAGTTTGACCTGGGAAAATCCGGCTGGGGTCTATAATACCTAAGTAGACCCTTCTAAGGGTGGGGGGGAAAGGCACCATGCAAGCAGGGCAAGAAACAAGAAAACAGTAACTGAAAAATTCTCCTCTGTTAAACAAAACCTAAGCTAGAGGTCCAGAAAAAGCTGAACTGAATGTCAAAGAACAGATAGACAACAAATTCATCCAGCAAGAAAACCCTAGGTAAAAGAAGTGAAAGCAGTCTCCGGAATAAACTAATTAAGGTAATGTAATGCCTAGACGCCAGCAAAAAATAACAAATCACATCAAGAAAATTGAAGATATGGCCCAATCAAAGGAACAAACCAACAATTCAAATGAGATACAGGAGCTGAAACAATTAATTCAGAATATGTGAAAAGACATGGAAAACTTCATCAAAAACCAAATCAATGAATTGAGGGAGGATATAAAGAAGGCAAGGAATGAACAAAAAAAAGAAATTGGAAGTTTGAAAAAACAAACGACAGAACTTATGAGAATGAAAGGCACAGTAGAAGAGATGAAAAAACAGTGGAAACCTACAATGGTAGATTTCGAGAGGCAGAACACAGGATTAGTGAACTGGAGGATGGAACATCTGAAATACGACAAGAAAAAGAAAATATAGAAAAAATAGAAAAATATGAGCAGGGACTCGGGAAATTGAATGACAGTAGGAAGCGCATGAATATACGTGTTGTGGGTGTCCCAGAAGGAGAAGAGAAGGGAAAAGGAGGAGAAAAACTAACGGAGGAAATTATCACTGAAAATTTCCCAACTCTTATGAAACACTTAAAATTACAGATCCAAGAAGTGCAGCATACCCCAAAGAGAATAGATCCAAATAGACGTACTCCAAGACATTTACTAATCAGAATGTCAGAGGTCAAAGAGAAAGAGAGAATCTTGAAAGCAGCAAGAGAAAAGCAATCCATCACATACAAGGGAAGCCCATAAGACTATGCGTAGATTTCTCAACAGAAACCATGGAGTCAAGAAGACAATGGGATGATATATTTAAATTATTAAAAGAGAAAAACTGCCAACCAAGAATTCTATATCTAGCAAAATTGTCCTTCAAAAATGAGGGAGAAATTAAAACATTTTCAGAAAAAAAATCACTGAGAGAATTTGTGACCAAGAGACCAGCTCTGCAAGTAGTGCTAAAGGGAGCACCAGAGACAGATACGAAAAGACAGAAGAAAGAGGTGTGGAGAAGAGTGTAGAAAGGAAGACTATGAGTAAAGGTAAAAAGAAGGAAAATTAGATATGACATATAAAATCCAAAAGGCAAAATGGTAGCAGAAAGTACTACCCGTGCAGTAATAACACTAAATGTTAATGGATTAAACTTCTCAGTCAAAGACATGGACTGGCAGAATGGATTAAAAAACAGGACCCATCTATATGCTGTCTCTACTCAAAGGACATGAGGGCA
>PVIY010047223.1:0-17984 GCA_004026745.1 Myrmecophaga tridactyla
TTTTTTCTCTATTATTGTTTTATTTCTTTTTCTGATGTCTCTTTATTTCTTTCTCTAAATCGATGCAAATGTTCTAAAAATGATGAATATGCAACTATATGATAATATTAAGAATTACTGATTGTATATGTAGAATGGAATGATATATTAATGTTCTTTTGTTAAGTTTTTTAATTAATAAAAAGTTTAAAAAAAAAAAGATTAGGCCTAAGAGTCACCCCCAGAGAGCCTCTTTTGTTGCTCAGATGTGGCCTCTCTCTCACCCAACATGACAAGCAAACTCACTGCCCTCCCCCTCTCTATGTGGGATCTGACTCCCAGGGGTGTAAACCTTCCTATGTGGGATCTGACTCCCAGGGGTGTAAACAGAAATCCTGGAATGAACTGGGACTCTGAATCAAGGGGTTGAGAAAACATTTTAGACCAGAACAGGAAAGGGAGAAATGAGACAAAAGAAAGTGTCAATTGTTGAGATGTTTCAAACAGAGTAAAGAGATTATCCTGGAGGTTATTCTTCTGCATTATATAGATATAACCTTTTTAGTTAAGGTGTATTGGAAAGGCTTGAGTGAAGTGCCTGAAAATTTAAGGCTGTGTTCCAGTAGCCATGTTTCTTGAAGATGATTGTATAATGATATATCTTTAGCAATGTGACTGTGTGATTGTAAAAACTTTGTGTCTGATGCTCCTTTTATATAGGGTGTGGACAAATGAGTAACACATATGGATTAAAAATAAATTAATAATAGGGGAAGAAATGTTAAAATAAATTGAGTAGATTGAAATGCTAGTAATCAATTAAAGGGAGTGATAATGGGTATAGAGAAAATAGAGGAAATAGAGGCTAAAATATATTGGGTAGATGGAAATAATAGTAATCAATGAAAGGGAGGGGTAAGGGATATGGCATGTCTGAGTTTTTTCTTTTTATTTCTTTTTCTGAATTGATGCAAATGTTCTAAGAAATGATTATATTGATGAATATACAGCTATGTGATGATATTGTGAGTTATTATGTGCCAAGAATGGAATGATCATATGGTAAGAATATTCGTGTTTTTATGTTGTTATGTTTAAAAAAAATTTAATTTTTTTTTAAAAAGATCAAGGCCATGGCCTATTGGTTTGGGTGTACCTAAAGTTTGGAACAGTATCAGGGGATTTCTTGATGGTAAAATTTAAAAGTTCCATGTTTTTTGTCTCATCCCTCAAGGGACTTTGCCAATACTTTTTTGATTATGTGCTTAATATACTTGAGGTTGTATCCAGGCATTACATTGGACTATGCATGATTAAAGGATCTCTTTCTTATTCTGGATGCCCTGGGTTTCAATTGTTCAAATGAGTTGTACAGATACTTTGAGTTTGATTATGTGCTACAGAAAAGTTCGGTTCCAGAACAAATACATCTTTTTTCCTTTGGTCTCAAGTGTATGTGAGGTTCTTAAAATAGAGACATTGTCTTCCTTACCCCTGTGCTCTGAATTACATTAACCCTAACCTGATCAGTTCATTCTTATCTGTTAATATCAGGTTATGTGTATATATAATACACAGCCTCTCAAAATCCAGAAATAATAATTACCACTCTAGACTAAATGTGTCTGCTCTTAAAGCTTACAATCTAGGTCCCTGTTTTCTTGTCATCATTTTCTAAAGGAGACCATACCATTGTTGTTCTTTTGTTTCTGGCAGATTTTGTCTCACCAAATGTCCCACACGTTCATTCACAATGCTGCATGCTTCAGGACTTTGTTCCTTTTTGTAGCAGCGCAATATTCAATCATATGTATACACCATCGTTCACCAGTCTACTTCTCAGTCAGTGCATCTTTCAGCCACCTGCCTTCATCTGGCATCATGTATAGTGCCAAAAGTCCACAGTCCATGAACACTCTTAATTTTAGATAATTTTATTGTTTGAAGAGAAAGGAAACCAATAAACATACCATCACCAAATAGGAAATCTAAACATCCCCCTAGCTCTTGTCCCTCTCTCCATTATTTACTTCTGTTGTTGCTGTGGTACTGCTGATGTTTTCTTGCCCATTTATTGCAAAGACTATTTTGTCCCAGTTTAGAGGATTTAAGGTCCTTGTCAAAAATTAGTTGACCACAGATTTGGTGGTCTATTTCTGCACTCTTGATTCAATTCCATTGGTCAGTGCTTCTATCTTTGTGCCAGTAGCATGCTGTTTTGAACAGTGTGGCTTTATTATAGGTTTTAAAATCAGTGAGTGTTAATACTCCCACTTTGTTCTTCTTTTTTAGGATGCTTTTAGCAATTCAGAGTCTCTTCCCCTTCCAGATGAATTAAGTAACTAGCTTTTTCAAGTCTTCAAGATCGGTTGTTGGAATTTTTTCTATTAAGGTTGTTGGAATTTTGATTGGTACTATGTTGAATCTGTAGATCAATTTGGGTAAAACTGACATTGTAACTATATTTAGCCTTCCTATCCATGAGCAGGAAATGTCTTTCCACATTCTTTCCACAGAATATCTTTCTGTGTACAAGTCCTTTACATCCTTGGTTAAGTTCATTCCTAAGTACTTGATTTTTTTAGTTGCTATTTTGAATGAATTTTGTCCTTAACTGAATCCTCAGGTCATTTCTTGTGTATAGAAATGTCACTGATTATTGCACATTAATTTTGTATCCTGCCACAGTGCTGAATTTGTTTATTAGGTCAAGTGAGTTTGCTGTAGATTCCTCAAGATCTTCCAAGTATGGTATCTCGTCATCTGCAAATAATGAAAGTTTTACTTCTTCTTTTCCAATTTGGATGCCTTTTATTTCTTTGTCCTGCCTGATTGCTCTAGTTAGAACTTCTAGCACAATGTTGAATGATACTGGTTACAGTGGGCATTCTTGTCTCTTTCCTGATCTTAGGGGGAAAACTTTCATTCTCTCTCCATTGAATATGATGCTGGTTATTGACTTTTCATATATTCCCTTTATTATATTGAGGTAGTTACCTTTTGTTCTAGTTTGCTAGCTGCTGGGATAAAATATACCAGAAACAGAATGGCTTTTAAAAAGGGGAATTTAATAAGTTGCTAGTTTACAGTTCTAAGGCTGAGAAAACATCCCAATTAAAGCAAGTTTATAGAAATGTCCAAACAAAGGCATCCATCCAGGGAAAGATACCTTGGTTCAAGAAGGCCGATGAAGTTCAGGGTTTCTCGCTCAAGTAAGAAGGCACATGGCAAACACAGTCAGGGCTTCCCTCTTAGCTGGAAGGGCACATGGCGAACATGGCATCATCTGCTAGCTTTCTTTCCTGGCTTCCAGGTTCATTCAGCTCCCCGGGAGGTGTTTTCCTTCCTCATCTCCAAAGGTCGCTGGCTCGTGGATGCTCTGGTACTGCAGCATTCTCTCCTCTCTCTGAATCTCCTCATTCTCCAAAATGCTTCCTCTTTTATGGGACTCAAGAAACTTATCAAGACCCACTCAAATGGGTGGAGACATGTCATCACCTAATCCAGTTTAACAACCACTCTTGACTAAATCACATCATCCAGGGAAATGATCTAATTACAGTTTCAAACATACAGTATTGAATAGGGATTATTCTGCCTTTACAAAATTGGATTTTGATTTAGAAACAGCTTTTCTAGGGGACATACATCATTTCAAACCAGCACACCTTTGATTCCTATCTTTTGGAGTGTTTTTATCGAAAAGGATGTTGAATTTTGTCAAATGCTTTTTCAGCATCAATCGAGATGACCCTGTGATTTTTCCCTTTAGATTTGTTAATATGCTGATTTATATTAATTGATTTTCTTGTGTTGAATCATCTTTGCATTCTTGGTATAAACGCCACTTGGTCGTGGTGTATAATTATTTTAATGTATTGTTGGATTCTATTTGTTAATGTTTTGTTGAGAATTTTGTATCTGTGTTCATTAGGGAGATTGGCCTACAGTTTTCTTTTCTTATAGCATCTTTACTTGGTTTTGGTATTAAAATAATATTACCTAAATGAGTTAGGTAGAGTTCCTTTTTCCTCAAATTTTTGGAAGAAGGATTGATGTTAGTTTTTCTTGGAATGTTTAATAAAATTCCCTGGTGAAGCCATTTTGCCATGGGCTTTTTTTTTGTAGGAAGATTTTTGATGACTGAATGAATCTCTTTACTTGTGATTGGTTTATTTAGATCTTCTATTTCTTCCGGAGTCAGCATAACTTGTTTGTGTGTTTCCAGTAATTTGTCCATTTCGTCTAAGTTGTCTTGTTTGTTGGCATATAGTTGTTCACAATATTGTCTTATTATTTCTTTTATTTCTTTAGGGTCTGTGGCAATGCACCCCTTCTCATTTCTGATTTTGTTTATTTGCATCTTCTCTCTTTTTTTCTTTCTCAGTCTTGCTAATGGCCCATCAATTTTATTGATTTTTCTCAAAAAAAACATCTTTTAGTTTTATTGATTCTTTCTATTGCTCTTTTTTTCTCCCATTCATTTAACTCTGCTTTAATCCTTGTTATTTTTCTTCTTCTATTTGCTTTGGATTAATTTGCTATTCTTTCTCAAATTCCTCCAGGTGAGCAGTTAATTCCTTAATTTTTGCTCTTTCTTATTTTTTAATATAGGCATTTAGAGCAATAAATTTCCCTTTCGGCACAGCCTTTACTGCATCCCATATTTTCTGATAAGTTGCATTCTCATTTTCACTCATCTCCAGATAGCTACTGCTTTCTCTAGCAATTTCTTCTTTGACACAGTTGTTGTTTAAGATTGTGCTATTTAATCTCCATATATTTGTGAATGTTTTCATTCTTTGGTGGTTATTAAGATCCAGCTTCATTCCAATATAATCAAAGAAAGCACTTTGAATAATTTCAATGTTTTAAAATTTATAAAGATCTGTTTTGTGCCCCAGCATATAATGTATCCTGGAGATTATGAGCACTACGGAAGAATGTATATCCTTGTGTTTTGGGGTGCAATGACCTATATATGTCTGTTAGGTCTAATTCATTCATCAAGTTGTTTGACCTCTCTATTTCCTTTTTGATTTTCTGTATGGTTGTTCTGTCTATAGAGGAGAGTGTTGTATTGAAGTCTCCTACTATTATTGTTGCAACATCTGTTGCTCCTTTCAATTTTGCCAATGTCTGTCTCATTTACCTTGGAGCTCCTTGATTGGAGCATATACATTTATTAGTGTTATATCTTCTTGATGAATTGTCCCTTTAATTAATAGATAGTGTCTTTCTTTGTTTCTTATGATGTCTTTACATTTAACACTCATTTTGTCCGATATTAGTATAGCTACTCCTGCTTTCTTTTGGTTACAAGTTATATGGAAAATCTTTTTCAATCCTTCCATTTTCAGCCTATTTGTGTCCTTGTGTCTAAGATGATTCTCTTGTAAGCCACATATAGCTGAATTATATTTCTCAGACCTTTTTGCCAATGTGTATCTTTTAATTAGTTTAGTTTAGTCTATTAACGTTCAAAGTTATTACTGAAAAGGTGTTTCTTGAATCCACCATCTTATCTTTTTAATTTTATTTGTCAGAAATATATATTATTTTGCCTCTTTCTCTTTTAATCCTTTAAGCTACCCTTACTGGTACTGTTTGATCCTGTGCCCTTCTCCAGACCTCCCTCTCTTGTCTTTTTTTTTCAACTGGCAGATCTCCCTTTAATATTTCTTTTAGGGCTAGTCTCTTGTTGACAGTTTCTTTCAGGATTTGTTTTTCTGTGAAAATTTAAATCTCTTCCTCAATTTTTAAGGACAGTTTGGCTGAGTTCCAAATTCTTGGCTGCGAGTCTATCCCTTTCAGGGTCTTAAATATATCATACCACTGCCTTCTGACAGACATGGTGCCAGTTGAATAGTCTGAACTCAGTCTTATGTGGTTTCCCTTGTCTGTAGTGGATTGTTTTTCTCTTGCTGCTTTAAGAATTTTCTGCTTCTCTTCAACATTTGACAGACTGATTAGTATGTGTCTTGAGGAAGGCTTATTTCGATTTATTCTGTTTGAAGTTTGTTGGGCTTCTTTGACTTGTATATTTATGTCTTTTATAAGGGTTGAGAAGTTTTCCCCCATTATATCCTCAACTACTCTTCCTAGCTCTTTATTCTTCTCTTCTCCTTTTGGGACACCGGTGATTCTTATATTTGTGTACTTTGTTTTGTCTATCATTTCCCTGAGATTCAATTCAAATTTTTCTTTCTTTTTTTTTTGACTTTTGCTGTTTTGAGTGTTTGAAATCAGTTATCCTGTCCTCTAGATCACTTATTCTTTCTTCTGTCTCTGCAAATCTGCTGTTGTGTGCCCCTAAGTATGTTTTCATTTTGTCAACAGTCTTTAATCTCTGTGATATCTGCTATTTTCTATGTATTCTTTCATATTCCTCTTTATGCTCCTCTACTGTCTCTTGATCTCCTTTATGTCATTAGCCATCCCACTTATTTTGTTATGTAGAGTTATATGAACATCTTTGACTAGTTATCTCAACATTTCTGTCTGGTGTTTTAATTTTGCTCTTAGACTGGGTTATATCTGTCTGCATTGTGATATGCTTACTGATCTTCTGTTGTTTTCATCGCATGTAAATACCTTGATTGGTTTACTTTGGGGGTTGACTTCCTTATGTAGTCTAAAGCCCTGTGTTTGCATGGTGGATCCATGGTATGAGGCAGGGCTCAACAGTGCAGTAATGCATTGCAGCACAGGTATAGGTGCAGGTTGGGGGTGTTACTTTGGTGTTTGTGAACATGGGTGCCCAGTGGCCAAGGAAGATGTAGCTGTGTGGGTGATGCATAGGTTTGGGGGGTGTAACTCTGATGTGCACTGGCCTAGGGTTTGGAACCCCTTGTGCACAAGCACAGAGCTATTGCAGTGGGTCAGCATTATACCTTAAAGGGCTGGGGGCAGATGTGACCCACCTGTGCAGATCAGCACTTTCTCAGAGCTGTGAAGCATGACTGAGGGCCGTGTGCATGCATGGGTCTAGGAGTGCCATGAATTGATGTTCTCAGAGCTGAAGGATGTGTTTGGGGGATGAGCACATGCACTGGTCTAGGTGTGCCATAAATTGATGCACAGAGCTCAGGGGGGTGCTGGGTGAGACTGTGAAACACTATGGTCAGGGGTGGGTAAAGCCTGGGTATGGAGATATATGCCTATAGCTTTTATATGCTGGTGACAACCTGTAGGGAGCAGGGAGGGGGAGGTAGTACTTGGGAGGAATGTAGGAAAGGTGGGTTGGGCTGCACTTGAGGTGGGGGTTGGTGGGGTAGGGGTGCTTGGAACAAGGGAATGGGGTGGGTGACAGGGTTCAGGTGCGTAGGGTGTAGGGTGAGTCACAGATCACAGGGCTGCACTGATGAGGGTAGTGCATTCAAGGAACATGGCTTGGCTTACTTCCTAGTACCTGTCTCCCCATCTGTGCATTCCTAATGCTCCTGGGTTCTGCATTAGACTCGTTTTCTTCCTCTCAGTTCCTCAGCTTTTGCAACCAGAGCCAACCTATGTGGTTTAGAAGGCTTTCTCAGGTCGCTTGTACTCTTGAATCACCATCTTAGTCACCCTCCCATCATTTTTCTAATTTTTCCTTGGAGCAAGACTGAATTCAGTCTAACCTATTTGGCCATATTCCTGGAACTCTCAATTGGCATTTAATGTTATTACCATAAAGGTAGTACTTTCTTCTACCGTTTTGTCTTTTGGATTTTATACATCATACCTTTTTTTCTCTCTTTTTACCTTTACTGATAGTCTTCATTTTTACACTCTTCTCCAGACTGCTCTCTCCTGTGTTTTCATGTAGTGCTCGCTTTAGTATTTCTTGTAGAGCCAGTCTCTTAGTCACAAATTCTCTCAATGATTGTTTGTCTAAAAATATTTTAATCTCCTCCTCATTTTTGAAGGTCAGTTTTGGTGGGTATAACATTCTTGGTTGGCAGTTTTTCTCTTTCAGAATCTCAAATATACCACTGTCTTCTCACCTCCATGCTTTCTGCTAAGAAATCCACACAGTTTTATTGAACTTCCCTTTTTGTTATGAATTGCTTTTCTGTTACTCCTATCAAAATTCTCTTTGTCTTTGACATTTGACAATCTGATTACTAAGTGTCTTGGAGTATGCCTATTTGATATATTCTATTTGTGGTTCACTGTACTTCTTGGATTTGAAATCTTATGTCTTTCATAGGAGTTAGGAAATTTTCAGTAATTATTTTCTCCATTAGTCTTTTTCCTCCTTTTCCCTTCTCTTCTCCTTCTGGGACACCCACAACACATATATTCATGTGCTTCATTTTGTTATTCAATTCCCTGAGTCCCTCTCATATTTTTCCATTCCTTTCCCTCTATTTTCTTTGTTTGTCAGGTTTCAGATGTCCAATCCTCAAGTTCGCTAGTCCTTTCATCTGCCTCTTCAAGTCTATTTTTTTTTGTTTTCCATCTCCTTATTGTGCCTTTCATTCCTGTTAGTACTGTGATTGGTTTTTCAAACTTTTGAGTTCTTCTTTCTGTTTTCCCAATGTCTTATTTATATCCCCCTTCAAATCATTCATATAATTTTTATGAGATTTTGCATGTCTGTTTGAACATCCTGTTTTAGTTGTTTCAACTTCTGTATCTCATTTGATGTGTTGGGTTGTTCCTTTGACTGGGCCATATCTTCAGTTTTTCTAGTATGACTCTATTTTTTTCTGGTCTTAGCATTTGATTTCCTTAATAAGTTTTTTCTGTAGATTGTTTTAACTCTTTTTCCTAGGGCTTTTTTGCTAGATGGCTTTGTTTTCTGTTTTTTGACCTTCACTTCAACTTATTCTAGACCTGCTGGCATAGGTTCTGTTTACCTGATGCATTAGCTAGGGTTCTCTAAAGAAACAGAATCAGCAGAAGGTATCTTAGTAAACAAAATTTATAAAAGTGTTTCATATAACCATGGGGATGTTGACTCCAAGGTCTGTGGGGCAGGCCATGACCTACCAGCTCCAATGAAGGTCCTCAACAAACTCTGACTGGCTGAAGCAGGAAGAGTGATTGTCTCTTCTGAATCCTCTTTAAAAGCCTTCTGGTGGGTTGTTAGATTAAACATCCCTCATTGCAAGTGCAATCAGCTGTGGATCCAGCCAACATGATCCTGACTTAAGTCTATGAAATGTTCTCATAACAACAGACAGGTCAGGGCCTGCCTGACCAGACATCTGGGCACCACCACCTGACCAAGTTGACACATGAACCTGATCAGAATTTTTCACCTCTTGTTTTTCTGTTTCTTGCCCTGAATAGATGTAACCTTTTTTTTTGAGCTAGGTCTCCTCAGGTATTATAGACCCTAGTTAGATTTTCCCACACCAGACAGGGCCATGTCTCAGTAGGAGAGAGTAGCCAGCATCAATTTTCCCTGAGAGTGAGACAGCAGGTTATCAGACATTCCTATGAAGCCTCTAGACTCTGTACTTTTCCCATCTTGCCCAGCATGTGGCACTTGTCTTCTCATGGCTTCCCCAGTGCATTTAATTTAAGCAAGCTCTCCCTGCCAGGGGCATGGCTGATACAGAGGTGAGGTAGTAAGATGTCTTTGATTGCTTCTGTTTTCCAGCACCTGGGTCATGAGTTCCTTGAAGCAGAACCCCGCTCCCCTTTTATGGGGGGAATTTGTGCCCTTTAGGGAATTGGCCTTTAGTGCTTATTCTAGGTTTATCTGTGCTTGGGGTCTGTTTTCAATAGTCAAAATTTGTTAATTCCATAATTGGAGCTAGGTTGAGGTAATCCATTGCTACTAGTAAGGTCTGTTTCTTTTCCTCTCCAGTAACCAGCCTGCCATGCCATGGGGGAAGAGTGTCAGCCTCTGCAGCTTTGGGAACCTACAATTCTCTGTGGGGTTTCTATCATTCCATTACATCCAGACTGGTGTATCCTGTGTTTTCAGTCGCTGATGTTCCCCCAGCAGTTTTTCCATACTATTCCTGGCTGTTTACTAGCTGCTCCAGAGGACAAACTAAATTCCACACATCTCTATGCTTCCATCTTGCCCCACCTATCTTTGCCCATTTTTAATTGTGGCATCTGTGTCTTTATTTCTGAGTTGTAGGTATTTATTTATTCTAGATATTAAACCCTTATGAGATACATGGTTTCCAAACATTTTTCTCCCATTGAGTAGGTTGTATTTTCACTTTCTGGACATAGCCCTTTGAATTGCATAAGTTTTAATTTTGAGAGGTGCCATTTTTTCTCTTTTTCTTTCATTACTTATGTCTTGGTTGTAAAGTCTAAAAACCATTGCCTACCACAAGATCTTGAAGAAGCTTGCCTATATTTTCTTTTATGAGTTCTATGGTCCAAGTTCTTATATTTGGTTCTTTGATCCATTTTTATTTAATTTTTGTAAATGGTGTGAAATAGGGGCCCTCTTTCATTCTTTTGCATATGAATATAAAATTCCCCAAGCACGACTTTTTGAGAAGACTATTTTGTCCCAGTTGAGTGGACTTGGCAGCCTTGTTAAATATCAATTTATCAAAGATGTGGGGTTGTAGTCAATTTCAGAATTCTCAGTTCGACTTCATTCGTCAATATATCTATCCTTGTGCCAGAATCATACTGTTTTGACAACAGTATGGTTGTCATGTGAAATGCGCTTTAAAGTCAAGAAGTGTGAGTCTTCAAACTTCATTCTTCTATTTCAAAATGTTTATGCCTGTTTGGGGCCCCTCACCCTTCTAAATGAATTTGATAATCAGCTCTTCCATTTCTGCAAAGTAGGCTTTTGGAATTTTTATTGGGTTTGCTTTGAATCTGCAAATAAATTTGGGTAGAATTGACATCTTAAAGATTTTGAGTCTTCCAACCCACAAAAATGGAATGTCCTTCCATTTATTTAAGTCTGCTTTGGTTTCTTTTAGAAATGTTTTCTTTTTCTTTTTTGTATCATTTTGTATTCTGTGTACAATTCTTTTCTTCCTTGGTTAAATTTATTCCCAGATATTTCATTGTCTTCCTTGCTACAGTAAATGGATTATTTTTTGGATTTCATCTTCAGATTGCTCTTTAATACTAAATGAAAACCCAACTGATTTTTCTACATTGATATTTTATCCCACCACTTTGCTAACTCATTTATTATCTCTAGTAGCTTTTGTAGATTTTGGGGGACTGTCTACATAGGATCATGTGATCAGAAAAATAGTGATTGCTTGACTTCTTCCTTTCCAAATTGGCTGCCTTTCATTTCTTTTTCTCACCTAATTGCTCTAATATAGAACCTTTAGTAAAATGTTGAATAACTGTGGCAACAGTGAAAGTCCTTGTTTTCTTCCAGTTCTTGCATAGAAATCTTTCAGTCTCTCACCATTGAGTACAATGTTAGCTGTGAGTTTTTCATAAATGCTCTTTATCAAGTTGATGAAGTTTCCTTGTATTCTTATCTTTTGAAGTGTTTTTATTAAAAAAGGATGCTGGATTTTGTGAAATACCTTTTCTGTATCAGTCTAGTTGATCATGTGGTTTTTCTGCTTCAATTTGTTAATGTGGTATATTGCATTAATTGATTTTCTTGTGTTGAATTGGTCTCCTATATCTTGGATAAAATGCAGTTGACCATGGTGTATAATTCTCTTAATGGGTTGTTGGATTTTATTTGATAGTATTTTCTTGAAGAATTTCACATCTATATTCATTAGAGAGACTGGTCTGTAATTTTCTGTTCTTGTAGTACTTTTATCTGGCTTTGGTGTTAGGAAGATCTTGGTTACATAGAAAGAGTTAGGTAGTGTTTCCTCTTCTTAATTTTTTTGGAAGTGTTTGAGTGAAATTGGTATTAATTCTTCTCGGAATGATTGCTATAATTCACCTGTGAAGTATCTGGTTCTGGGCTTCTCTTTACCAAGAGGTTTTCGATGAGCAATTCAATCTCTTTACTTGTAATTGGTCTGTTGAGGTCTTCTATTTCTTCTGCGTTAGTGTAGGCTGTTCATATGCTTCTAGGAATTTGTCCATTTCATTTAAGTTGTCTAATTTGTTGGTGTACAGTTGTCCTAGCATAGTTGTATGATCCTTTTTATATCTGTGGAGTCAATATTATTGTCTTCCTTCTCATTCCTGATTTTATTTATTTGCATCTGGTCTCTTTGTTTGTTTGTTTGTTTTTGTCAGTCTAGCTAAGGGTTTGTCAATTTTATCAATCTCAAAGAATCAATTTTTGATTTTGATAAATCTATTTTTTCTATTTCCAATTGCATTTTTTCTTTTCTAATCTTTATTTATTCCTTGTGCTTGCTTGCAGATTAGTCTGTTCTTCTTTTTCTAGTTCTAGTTAAGTCTTTGATTTTAGCTCTTTTTATTTTTTTTTATGTGGGCATTAAGGCTATAAATCTCACTCTCAGCACTGCCTTTGCTGCATTCCATAAGTTTTAATATGATGTGTTGTCATTTTCATTTTTCTGGAGTTATTTACTGATTTCCCTTGCAATTTCTTTTTTTTTGGCCCAATGATTGTTCAGGAGTGTGTTTAACTTCCATATATTTGTGAACTTTCCAGATCTCCAGTTGTTATCGATTTCCAGTTTCATTTCTTTGTGGTCAGAGAAATTGCTTTGTATAATTTCAATCTTTTTCAATTTAGTAAGCTTGTTTTGTGATTCACCATGTGATCTATCCTGTAGAATGATTCATGAGTATTTGAGAAGAATGTATAGCCTGTTATTTTTGGCGTGGGGAGGGCAATATTCTGTATATGTCTGCTAGGTCTGGTTCATTATTCATATTATTCAAGTTCTCTTTTTCCTTATTGATCCTTTGTTTAGATGTTCTATCTATTGAAGTCTCTAGCTATCATTGCAGTGATGTTTAGTTTTCACGTCAGTTTTGCCAATGTTTGTCTCATATATTTTGGGGCATTGTTGTTAGGTGCATAAACACTGATGACTATTTCTTCTTGGTGGATTTCTTTTTTGTTAATAGATAGTGTCCTTCTTTGTCTATTGTAACGGTTTTGCATTTAAAGTCTATTTGGTCCAATGTTTGTATAGTTACCCTAGCTCTTTTTTGATTACTATTTGTGTGGAGTATCTTTATCTAACTTTTCACTTTCAACCAATCTGTGTTTTGGGGTCTAACATGAGTCTCTTGTAGACAGCACCTTGTTTAAACATAATTTTTTATCCATTCTGCTAATATGCATCTTTTGATTGGAGAGTTTAACCTATTAATATTTAATGTTATTACTGTAAAGCAGTACTCACTTCAACTATTTTATCTTTTGGTTTTTATATTTCTTATCTTATTTTTGCCTCTCTTTTTGCACTTTTAGTTATCCTTACTGATAACCTTCATTTCTACACGCTATTGCAAGCCTCTCTCTCCTGTCTTTTCTTTTCATCCTGCAGAACTTCCTTTAGTATGTCTTGTATGGTGGGTTTCTTGATGACAAACTCTCAGTTTCTGTTTATCTATGAATATTTTAAACTCTTCTTAATTTTTGAAAGACAGTTTGGTTGGATAAGGAATTCTTGGCTTGCAATTTTTCTTTTTCAGTATTTTAAAATATGATACCACTGCCTTCTCCCCTCCTTGTTACTGATGAGAAATCAGAACTTGCTCTTATTGAGAATCTGTTGTATGTGATGATTCACTTTTCTCTTGCTGCTTTCCAGTTTCTCTATTTATCTTTTACGTTTGACATTCTGATTAGTATGTGTCTCTTTTAGGATTTATTCTGTTTAGAATACATTGCCCTTCTTGGACATGTATATTGATGTCTTTCATATGAGTTGGGTAATTTTTGACCATTATTTCCTCAAATATTCTTTCTGCCCCTTTTCTCTTCTGTTCTCCTCCTGGGACACCCATGATGTCCTTGTTTGTGTGCTGCATTTTGTCATTCAAATCCCTGAAACCCTTCTCAATTTTTCCATTCTCTGCTCTACCTGTTCTCATGTCTGCAAGATTTTGATTTTCTTATCTTCTAGTTTGCTGCTTCTTTCTTTGTCTCTTCAGATCTGCTGTTGCATGCCTCTAGTGTATTTTTAATCAATTCTATTTTACATTTAATTCCCATAGTTTCTATTATTTTCTTTCATACTTTCATGTTCTTTTTAAACTCATCCAGTGTCTTCTTAATATCCTTTTCTCTTTAGCCATATTTCCCTCCATCTCTTTGGATTGATTTAGGAGGTTTGCTTGAATATTTTTGAATAGTTGTTACATATTTTGTGTCTCCTTCAAAGTTTTAACTAGTTCCTAGGACTGGGCCATATCTTCCTATTGCTTAGCATGATTTGTAATTTTTTTCCTGATTATCATGATGAAATTACTCTGAAGGGTAGTTTCTCTCTCTTTCCTATCGTTTTATTGATTTGCTTTGTATTAAGGCTTTTCTTTGACACTTGTTTCAACTTATTGTAGCTATTTAGAATTGCCCATTTTTAAGTGATCAGAATTTTTCAGCTATTCTTTGTCTGATTCTTGCCCTGGATGTGTGGTACAACTTTCATGATTGCACCATATGTGCAACTGTTTAACCACTCAGAGAAATCTTTCTTTCCTCTATTTGATTTCTGGAAACCTTAATCTCTTTTTTTGTATTTGTTTTGCCTCTACAGTCTTTTTTTTTACCCTCCTTCATTGTCTCTAGCTGCTTTTGCCTAGAGGGCAAATTCTTGGAGAAGTGTCATCCTAGGATGTGGGGAAGGGAATTTCCCTATCAGTATTTCAGAACCATGTAGGGGGTGTAGACTAACTCCAAAAAGCCCTGGGCAAGGGGTCAGGAAAGACATCCCAAAGCCTTTTTGACATTTCCTCTAAGAGACACTTTCCTGGTACTCTACAGCAAACTGTTACCCATAGGTTTAAGAAGGTACTGTGTCTTTGAGTCTCCATGGGCTCTGTATGCCCCTGTTTGGGGGAGGGCTGAAACAATGGCCATGGCTGTCGAGGTCCAGGGTGGGCTAAAACAGTGGCTCAGAGCTGGGCCCTAGCTATCCAAATTTATTTAGTGGTTTACTGCAGTTTCCCAACCTCTTCATCCCATTGTTCCCTCCTTAAAGTAGGGAGTACTGTACAGTGATTCCCTGGCTGCTGTAGCCCCAGAACTCTTGCTTCATAGAGTTCCTGATTGTCCATTAACTGTTTCTGAAGGGAAGCTGTGTCGTGGATCTCCCAACTCATCCACCTTCCCTGGAAGTTCCGTCTGAGTTAACTTCTGAAACAGGGACATTGTGCTTGTTTGACACTTAATGTCATAGTTAACTAACCCTCATATCTTGTTAATTTAAATTTTCAAACTATGTGTAGCTCATTCAATTAATCTTTTTAAAACCTAAGTGTAAGTATTACATTTCTTTCCTTACTTTTCACCTTACTAATAATTATCCTGGTGTTCAGGCTGTCCATACAATTATGAATCTTGATTCTGTCATGTATTTCATTTCCTTTTCCTCATAAAATTTGTACTGACTGGATTTGATATGTATTCCTTCTATGGCTTCACCCAGATAATTGATTAAAACATAAAACAAGACTAAATTAATGAAAGAGTTCTTCATCTTGCCATATGAAACATCTTCCAGTTTCATTCCTTCACACTTTGATTCAGCTAATATTTATTAAGACTGTACTAGCCCCTTGGGATGCAACATTGAATAAAAGTTCCTACCCTCATGGACCTGATAGTCTAATTTGAGGAATGGGGAGAGAGAGATATAAGACATAAAATATATAAATAAATAAGATGGCAATGAATGATATGAAGAAAATTAATCAAGGTATTGAGAGAAAGCAAAGAATTTGAAGTATGTTTAACCATGCCTATGGTTAAAATTTTTTTTTTTACTTAGTGACCTAGTACACTTATTCTTGTTTATGTGTTATGCATTCTGATATTTTCTAATCTATTTGTGGTAGTCAGATTCAGGTGTCAACTTGGTAGGTGAAGCTGCCTAGTTCTGTTGCTGTGGACATGAGCCAATGGTACATGAAGCTCGTCTGCTCCTGATTACATCTGCAGTCAGCTAGGAGGTGTGCCTGCTGCAATGAATGATGTTTGATTTAATTGGCTGGTGCTTAAATGAGAGAGCTCAATATAGTACAGACCAAGCAGCTCAGCATGCCTCATCTCAGCACTCTCAGCTCAGCCCAGGCCTTTGGAGATGCAGAAAGGAATCACCCCAGGGAAAGTTGTTGGAACCCAGAGACCTGGAGAGAAGGCCACCAGAGATCACCCCTTGCCTTCCCACATAAGAAAGAAGCTCAGTTGAAAGTTAGCTGCCTTTCCTCTGAAGAAGTATATGTTAACTAAATAAATCCCCTTTTATTGAAAGTCAGTCCATCTCTGGTGTGTTGCATGCTGGCAGCTAGCAAACTAGAACAAATTTGGCACCAAGAGTGGGATGCTGCTGCAGTTTGCAACATGCAGACATGTTGGACCAGTATTTTGGATGGATAAGGAGATTTTGGAGGGACTGTGAAGAGTATGATGGAGAAGTCTTGGAGTGCTTGAAGACACTGTTGGTATAAATGAAACCACTGCCAATCTGGACAAAGGGGAACACAAAAGGGACAAATTGGAGTTTGCAGAGTGAGAACCATGAAAGCTCGTATCTGAAGCCAAGAAACCTTGGGCAAGAGAGTGGACCCACCCATACACATGGAAAGGATGGGTCTCTCGCCTCATTACAAAGTGGAAGAGTTGTGCTGCCTCAGGCCTTGGAAAAGGTACAGCACACTCCTTGGGGACTGAGGAGAGCCTGGCTGCCACCACATGGAAGGGTTGAGTGTGTGCCCTGGAAATGGCAGAGAGCCTAGATGTGGCCCCGATGCCTGGAGAGAGTGGAGCCGAGATCTCCTCAATGTCCCCCGAGGTTGATTAGGAAAGAGGCAGACCACTGCATAGGCCCTTGGAAAGTGTGGGACTGCCACGTTCTAAGCCAAAGGATAAATGACTTTCAGACACTGAAATCCACTGGTTGCCCTGCAGTTTCTCCTTCCAATTTCTCCCCATAGATCCTGTGACTGTTCCTCCTTTGCATATTGGCACCAAATAACTTGTTTTGAGATTCATAGGTCCACAGGTAGAAGAGAATTTTTTGCACTTTAATATTGTTTAAGGTGATGCATGTAGTTGCCAAGTTGAAAAGGGGTGGACATGTGGTAGTTAGATTCAGGTGTCAACTTGGCCAGGTGAAGGTGCCTAGTTCTGTTGCTGTGGACATGAGCCAATGGTATGCGAAGCTTGTCTGTTTCTGATTACATCTTCAGTCAGCTAGGAGATGTGCTGTGGACATGAGCCAATGGTATGCGAAGCTTGTCTGTTTCTGATTACATCTTCAGTCAGCTAGGAGATGTGCCTGCTGCAATGTATGATGTTTGATTTAATTGGCTGGTGTTTTAATGAGACAGCTCAATGTAGCACAGCTGAAGCAGCTCAGCATGCTCATCTCAGCACTCGCAGCTCAGCCCAGGCCTTTGGAGATGCAGAAAGGAGTCACCCCAGGGAAAGTTGTTGGGACCCAGAGGCCTGGGGAGAAGGTGAGCAGAGATCACCCTGTGGCTTCATGTGTAAGAAAGAACCTCAGTTGAAAGTTAGCTGCCTTTCCTCTGAAGAACTATATGTTAACTAAATAAATCCCCTTTTATTGAAAGCCAATCTGTCTCTGGCAGTTAGCAAACTAGAACACTATTCTTTTTTATTTTTTTAATTGGGTACCTAACAAATTGAATTCAACCCGTATTTTGAAAAATGTAGTTCTATTCACATTAGGCAAGACTCATCCATTAGGTGAGGAACCCAGAACCAAAGGAAACCAAGATGTAACACCACGTTCAGATAATATTAGGTTTTGTTGGATTCATACAAAGGCCAAATCCTCAGGCAACCTCATTTCTTGAATCCAACTCATTACTCCAAAGCAAATATCAGTGTGTGTGTACTCTCATTTGCTAATTAACGAATGCTCTCCTCATGATTTAACAAGCTGTGGTTGAAGAGCCTTTAGTTGACTTTTTTGCATTTTTTT
>PVIY010047224.1:0-17989 GCA_004026745.1 Myrmecophaga tridactyla
GGTCTCTGCTGGTCTTCTCTCCAGGCCCTTGGGTTCCAACAACTTTCCCCAGGGTGACTTCTTTCTCCATCTCCAAAGGCCTGGGCTGAGCTGCAAGTGCTGAGATGAGGAATGCCGAGCTGCTTAGGCTGTGCTACGTTGCATTCTCTCATTTAAGCACCAGCCAATTAAGCCAAATGTCACTCATTGCAGCAGACACACCTCCTAGCTGACTGCAGATGTAATTGGCAACAGATGAGGTTCACATACCCTTGGCTTATGTCCGCAGCAACAAGACTAGGTATGCGCACCTGGCCAAGTTGACAACTGAATCTAACTAACACACTAAGCATGTTAAATTCACAAAGGATTACATGGCTTTGCACAAAGCTCAGTTACAATCCCTGGAGTTGGACAATGATCACAAGGCCCAGTCACTGGGTCTTAGATGTAGGAAATCTATTCATTTTCAAAGCATAAATGGAGCCTACTTGAACTAAGGGTCTTGCAATCACCTTAAGGGAGTTACCACATTAACTGTTAGTCTATGTAAATTAGTAATCCTTTAGTTAAGTCTCAATGAACATGAATAAACTTGGCATGAGGTGAGATTTGACTTTTGTACCTTCTCCATGATACCCAGGTCTCCTTCCGCAATAACACGTCTGCATTGGAACTGCATTGTATCGAACTATACAGACGCAGCATTATGTTAGAGAATGGCATAAAAACACCAGTGAACTGTGGCATAGTCCATCTCATGTTGATGAGCAAATTAATAATAGACTAAATGATATAGAGAAAGCATTGGTTCATATTGGAGATCAAATGTATAATTTAAATTTTGTAGGAAGTTTAAAATGTGACTGGAATGAGAGCAATTTTTGTATTACCCCTTTAAGATAATAATCAATCTGAAATAGAATGGGAAAAGGTAAAGAGGCATCTTTTGGGGCATTTGGATAGTTTAAGTCTCGATATCTTAGACTTACAAAAAAGGTTATTAGAATTGTCTCAGAATAATTCAGATATCGCCTACGGAGATGATTTATACAATCACTTACCCAAGAGCTAAAAAAAAATAATGTTAAGCCTATTTACTGGTGGAAATCACATCTTTTTTTGACTACTAAAGGCTTAGATTTGGTGCTGTTAATACTCTTTCTCTTCCTCCTCAGCTGTGTTAAACAGCAAATGTTCAAGAGAGCTTGACTGGTAGCCAATGACGGGTAAGACCCTTCATTCAGAGCTTAAGGGCAGCCTAAAACAGGCACAGTCACCTCACCTAATAAAATAAAAATAAAAAGGGGAAAATGTAGGAGCCAAGGGTTAAAACAAGACCTGCAGAATTTGTTGGGGGCAGCTGGCATCAGGGTGGGGGCAGGAAACTGTAGAGATTGTTATCTGCTTTATTTAGAACAGTCTAGGAGGAAGAGAACATTTGTTTACTCCAAATGGTTACATTAAGTATGAAGAAAGATAAGCACTCTGTTTCTTCAGGAAATGTAGGCATGCCTTTTGTTACCCTGCAGTATATAAGCAGGATCTGGTTAAGAATAATGTTGTCTGTTGTTTGTTATGGCTGATCTTCAGACCCCCGATCCGGTCTGTCTCTTTCTATCCTTTAGAGCTCCGTTTCATAGGAAGCAACAATAAGGAAATTTTTCTGGTAGTCAGTAGTTTGTTACTTTTTATATGGTTACTTTTTATGTGGTTCCCTTAAATGGTTGTACCATAGTTTTTTTTTTAACCATTCTTTGAAGGACATCTAGGTTGTTTCCAGTTATTGGCTATTATGAATAAAGCTGCTAAAAACATTCACAGGTTTTTATGTGAATGTAAGTTTTTATTTCTCTGTTATAAATGCCCAGGATTTCAATTGCTGGGTCATACGGTAGATGAATATTTAGTCTTTTTAAGAAAATGCAAACTTTTCCAGAGTGGCTGAACAGTCCTACCAGCATTGTATGATGTATTTCTCCACACCCTTGCCAGCATTTGGTATAGTCAATCTTTTTTATGTTAGCTATTCTCAAAGATGTATAGTAATATCTAATTGTGGTTTTAATTAGCATTTGCCTAATGGCTAATAGTGTTGAATATCTTTCCATGTACTTTGTATATTTGCTTTAATGAAGTGTCCTTAATATCCTTTGCAAATGTTGAAATTAGATTCTTTTATTTAATATTGTTATTTTTAATATTTTAAAGCATTTTTTATTATGAAATATGATATATACAAAAAAGTAATAAATTTCTTAGTACATGTTAACAAGTAGTTATAAAACAGATTTCAGAGTTTGATATGGGTTATAGTTCCACAATTTCAGGTCCTTCCTTCTAGCTGCTCCAACACACTGGAGACTAAAAAGAGATATCAATATAATGATTCAGTAATCATACTCATTATCTACTAACTTCTCTGTTATAATTCCTCCTTCTCCTTTTATCCTTCTGCCAGACTTTAGGGATATTTGGGTTATGGCCATTTTAACTTTTTTCATGTTGAAAGGGGTGTCAACAATATAGGATAGTGGGGTGTAACTGGTTGATGTTCTGGGAGATATTGGCACCTCTGGGTTTCAGGACTTACCTCGCCTAGGTGTAACGGATCAGGAGCTCGACCCCAGCTGAGTGGAAAGTCCCCCCCCAGACCCATGAAGAACACCCAGTAACGGGGTCAGGATGTGGGAATCGCATAAACGTGTTTTTGCAAAAGCTAATAGCCCTCTTTGCTTCTGTAGATAAGCTTGCTTGCTTACAGCTGCAAAACCAGGATGTGGGTCTGTGAAACTAACGCCACTTCTCTGCTTCTGTGAATAAGCTTGCGGTTTCACCCTTTATAAGCCCACCCTGCAAGCCCCACGGGGCTGCTCTCTGAATCCTCCTTCTTGGGATTTCTGAGGCAGTCACCGGCCGGCTAATAAAGACTCCAAATTGGCTTGCAGTTTTGGAATTTGTGGTCTCTCTTTTGGTGTGCCCCACAACATAGGAACCATCTGAAGGTTTTAGGTTTCTGGAAAGTAAACTTGGTATGTATAACTTTTGTAGGATCTCAGATAGAGCCCTGGGTGTTCTTTAGGGTTAACAGGAATGATGTTTGGGGTTTGGCAAACCGTGGCAATTTGCAATATCTAGCTGTAGCTTGCCTAAGAGTAGCCTCCAGACTAGCCTCTCCAGTACGTAACACTGTCATCTTTTACCCTTGTATTCTGGTTTACCTTGTGTCTAACCAAATAGGCTTTGTTTCTATCTCTAACTGAAGCCTGATTTCCTTTTTAGTTACTTCATCTGTTATTGTATATAGCAATGCTGACTTTCAGAACTCCCGCTCTGAATCTTAGTTGTCACAGAGATATTCAAAGTTCCAGGGAAATACTACCTTACCCACATATAGATAAGTGTCTCAGAATCTAGAAATATACTTACAACTTTGGACCAAATATGGCTGCTATAAGAGCTTATAGTCTCCAATTTTCTTATAAGTATTTTCTGAAAGAGACCATAGCATATTTGTTCTTTTGTTTCTGGCTTATATTGCACAACACATTGTCTTCAGGGTTCATTTAGTTCATTGCATGCTTCATGAAATCATTCTTTTTTCTAGCTGCATAGAATTTCATCATATATATGTTATAAAATCGGTTCTTCTGTCATTGTACCCTTCAGCCCCCTGAATCCATTGGCCCTTATGGATAATGTTCAAAATAAACAAGCTATGTCTTACCGTGTCCTCACTTGTTGTACAATCAGTAGCACTCTCAATTTTAGGCAATTTTCATTGATCTGAAGTGACAAAGAACCAATAAACATAGTTTCACCAAATACTGATTGCCAGCTTTATTATATTTGGTGAGAAAGTGATTTGAATAATTTCAATCTCTAAAGACCTGTTCTGGCCCCAGCATATGATCTATCCTGGAGGACTTACCATGACCATTAGAAAAGTATGTATATACTGGTGTTTCGGGGTGTAAAGATGTATATATGTCTCTTTGGTCTAATTCATTGATCAGTTGCCTAAGTTCTTTATTTCCTTGGTAAGCCTCTGTCTGGTTGTTCTGTCTGTAAAGGAAAGTTGTGTATTGAAGTCTCCCACTATTATTGTTGAAATGTCTATTGCTCCCTTCAGTTTTGCCAGTGTTTGCCTCATGTACTCTGGAGCTCCTTGAGTAGGAGCATAAACATTTGTGATTGTTATTTCTTCTTGGTGAATTGTCCCTTTTATGAATTTGTACTGTCCTTCCTTGTCTTTTATTACATCTTTATATTTAAAGTCTGTTTTGTCTGATAATAATATAGCTACTCCTACTTTCTTTTGGTTAGAGCTTGCATGTGATATCTTTTTCTATCCTTTCACTATCAAACTATTTGTATCCTTGGCGCTGAGATCAGTCTCTTGTAAGCATCATTTAGATGGGTCATAATTTAAAATCCATTCAGCCAATCTGTTTTTTTTTAATTGTGACTTTAGTCCATTAATAAGTTATCACTGTAAAAGAAGTTCTTGAATCTAACATTTTATCCTTTGGGTTTTAATTTGTCCTGTCTATGCATTCATTTCCCCCTCTCTTTATTATCCTTTAAATTATCCTTACTGGTATTCTTCAATTCTGTGTCCTCCTCCACACTTCCTGCTCCTGTCTTTTTTTTGCAGCCAACAGAACCCTCTTTAGTATTTCTTATAGGGCAGGTCTCTTCTCTACGCAAATACTCTTAGCCATTATTTATCTGTGAAAATTTTAATCTCTCCCTCACTTTTTTTTACATATTTTTATTGACAAATCTTCATACACATACAGCCCACACATGGTGTACAATCGTTGGCTCAAAGTATCATCACATAGTTATGTTTGCATCACCATGATCATTTATTAGAATATTGTATCACTCCAGAAAAAGAAATAATGAAAAACTCAGGCATCCCATACTGTTTATGCCTCGCTCTCATTGATTACTAGTATTCCATCTACCTAATTTATTTTACCCCTTATTGTCCCTATATATTTTATTTGTTTTGTTTTGTTTTGGGAGGTGCATGGTCCAGGAATTGAACCTGGGTTGCCTGCATGGTAGGTGAGAATTCCACCACTGAACTACTCTTACTCTGCCCCAGTTTTTATTTTTATCCATCTTTTTTTATTCATCTGTCCATATCCTGTATAAAAGGGGCATCAGACACAAGGTTTTCACAATCACATGATCAGCTTGTAAAAGTTCTTAATACAATCATATTCAAGAATCAAGGCTACTGGAACACAGCTCAACAGTTTCAGGTACTTCCCTCCAGCTACTCCAATACACCATAAACTAAAAAGGGATAGCTATATAATGCATAAGAATAACCTCTAGGGGGCGGCTGCCGTGGCTCAGCAGGCAGAGCTCCAACCTGCCGTGCTGGAGGTCTGGAGTTCGATCCCTGGTGCCTCCTGCCCATATGCAAATTAAAAAAAAAAAAAAAGAATAACCTCTAGGGTAACCTCTCAACTCTGTTTGAAATCTGTCAGCCACTGAAACTTTGTCTCATTCTCTCTTCCCCCTTTTGGTCCAGAGGGCTTTCTCAGTCCCTTGAAGCCAGGTCCTGGCTCATCCCAGGAGTTCAGTCCCATATTATCAGGGAGATTTAGATGTAAGGGGCAGAGCAGTGAGTTCACCTGCTGGGTTGGCTGAGAGAGGCCACATCTGAGAAACAAAAGAATTTCTCTGAGGTGACTCTTAGGCCTAATTTTTTTTTTTTTTAATTTTTGTTGCTACAACAATGTACAGGCACATACACATTCTTAACAAATATTCCATACATGGTGTACAATCAGTGGCTCATAAATGTCATCACATATTTGTGTATCATCACCATGATCACTTCTTAGAACATTTCCATCACTCCAGAAAAATAAAAAGAAAAAAGAAAAAAACTCATACATACCATATCCCTTACCCCTCCCTCTCACTGACCACTAGTATTTCCATCTATCCAATATATATATTTTTTAATTTTAACATTTGTTCCCTCTATTATTTATTTATTTTTAATCCATATGTTTTACTTCTCTGTCCAGACCATAGTTAAAAGGAACATCAGACACGAGGTTTTCGAATCACACAGTCACACTGCAAAAGCTATATCATTATACAATCATCTTTAAGAAACATGGCCACTGGAACACAGCTCCACAGTCAGGAGCTTCCCTCTAGCCTAATACACCTTAATCTAAAAAAGGGATATCTAAATGATGCATAAGAATAAACTTCAGGATAACCTCTCGACTCTGAAGTCTCTCAGCCACTGACACTTGATTTTGTCTCATTTCTCTCTTCCCCCTTTTGGTCGAGAAGGTTTTCTCAATCCTTTGATGCTGAGTCCCAACTCATTCTAGGATTTATGTCCCACGTTGCCAGGGAGGTTTACATCCCTGGGAGTCATGTTCCACATAGAGAAGGGTAGAGCAGTGAGTTTGCTTGCTGTGTTATCTGAAAGACAGATAGGTAACCTATGAGCAACAAAAGAAGTTCTCTTGGGGGTGACTCTTAGGCCTAATTTTAGGTATGCATAGTCTATCCTTTGTGGGGATATGTTTCATATGAACAGACCCCAAGATTGAGGGCTCAGCCTTTTGATTTGGTTGTCCCCACTGCTTACGAGAATATCAGGAGTTCTCCAAATGGGGAAATTCAATTTTCCCCTTTTCTTGCCATTCCCCCGAGGGGGTTTTGCAAATACTTCCTTATTCAGTGTTCAAATCACTTTGGGATTTATCGGGGTATCACTCTGGACAAACTTACAAAATCTCATGCCCTATTTAAGGTTCCATGTACTTATGGTGTTCGATTAAACTGTCCACATAAGTTATATTAGGAAATGTGCTAGTCAAAATGTAAATTTTGTACCGAATAAACATTTTTGGCTTTAGTCCCTGTGTTGGTTTGAAAGGAAGTATGCCCTCTAGAAAAGCCATGTTTTAATCAAAATCCCATTTCATAAAGGTAGAATAATCCCTATTCAATGCTGTATGTTTGAAACTGTAATCAGATCATCTCCCTGGATGATGTGATTTTTAAAGTGGATTAGGTGACGACATGTCTCCACCCATTTGGGTAGGTCTTGATTGATTCATTGGAGTCCTATAAAAGAGAAAGCATTTTGGAGAATGAGATTCAGAGAGAGCAGAGCAGAACAACATAGCCATGAGAAGCAGAGTCCACCAGCCGGTGACCTTTGGAGATGAAGAAGGAAAACGCCTCCCAGGAGTTTCATGAAACAGGAAGCCAGGAGAGAAAGTAGCAGATAATGCCTCGCTCACCATGTGCCCTTCCAGTCGAGAGAGAAACTGTGACTGTGTTCGCCATGTGCCTTTCCAGAGGAGAGAGAAACCCTGAATATCATCGGCCTTCTTGAATCAAGGTATCTTTCCCTGGATTCCTTTGATTGGACATTTCTATAGACTTGTTTTAATTGGACATTTTCTCGGTCTTAGAATTGTAAACTAGCAACTTATTAAATTCCCCTTTCTAAAAGTCATTCTGATTCTGGTATATTGCTTTCCAGTAGCTAGCAAACTAGAACAGTCTCGCACATAAGTTAAAGTTTTAAAATATGAATTACCATGTGTTTTCAACACCCTGCAATATTGACATTCCTTTGTTCTTCCTCATGCAAAAACATTTTTTAATTTGTACATTACATCACTGTTATTGTACATTCTAGGCATTCCTAGATTATACCATCTCAGTGTTTTTCATCTATCTTTCCTTCTAGTTTCATTTGTGCCCCCAGCCCTCCTCCCTCTATCATTCTCACATTCAGCTTCATTCAGCATACTAACATTATTTTGCTACAATTAGGAAGTATTGTGCTATCCATTTCTGAATTTTTCCAATCAGTCCTGTTGCACAGTCTGTATCCCTTCAGCTCCGATTACCCAATATTTACCTTATTTATATCTCCTTATGGTCTCTGTTCTCAGCTGAAATTCTCCAAGTTCGTTCACTAATGTTCGTTCGTATCAGTGAGACCATACAGTATTTGTCCTTTTGTTTCTGGCTAATCTCACTCAGCATAATGTTCTCTAGGTCCATCCATGTTGTTACATACTTCATAACATTATTCTGTCTTACAGCTGCATAATATTCTATTGTATGTATATACCACAGTTTCTTTAGCCACTTGTCTGTTGATGGGCATTTTGTCTGTTTCCATCTCTTGGCAATTGTAAATAATGCTGCTGTAAACATTGGTGTTCAAAGGTCCATTTGTGTCCTTGTCATCATGTCCTCTGAATAGATACCTAGCAATGGTATTACCAGATCATATGACAATTCTATACTTAGCTTCCTGAAGAAGTACCAAACTACCTTCCACAGTGGTTGTACCATTTTACATTCCCACCGACAGTAGATAAGTGTGCCTCTTTCCCACATCCTCTCCAGCACTTGTCATTTTCTATTTTGTTGATAATGACCATTCTGTTGGTGTCGTGGTCAAGTTTGTGTGTCAACTTGGCCAGGTGGTGAAACCTGTTTGTTTGGTTGGCCAAGTGCTGGTCTGTCTTTTCTATGAGGACATTTCATAGAATTAAATCATGATCACGTTGGCTGCATCCACAGATGATTCCATTTGTAATCAGCCAAAGGTGTGTCTTCTGCAATAAGTGATGCTTAATCTAATCACTGGAAACCTTTTAAGGAGGATTCAGAAGAGAAAGGCTGTTTTCCTGCTTTGGCCTCAATTAACAAACCGATAACAGTGCAATGAGCAAGGACTTCAGAGTCAGACGAAGCTGCGCTCAAGTTTGACTTCTGCCACTATGGCCAGGGGCCTTTACTTAGCTTCTCTGAGTCTTGATTTTCCCATTTGTAAAATGGGAAAGTTGAATAAAATACGATTCTAGAGCCATAATTGGCACATGAGAAGGACTCATGAAATATTCCTAACAAGCCCTTTACCACAATAAGGTGTCACTAATGAAGAGCTGATGTGGGCTACTTCTTCCAGAGAGGTTACAGTTTTGAGGGGAAAGGACAGCATTAACTAAGGACTAATTCTCTAGCATGGAATCTCTGTGGAGTTGTGTTGGTGGAGACTAGATAGGTTTACCTAACCCCTACAGATTATACTTGCAGGATTTTCTATTTCAATAGAAATTGAGAAAACCCTTTACCTCATTCTTCTCCCTTCCTTGCCAATGACCTTTTACCTCCCCTTCCCGGCCATCTCGAGTGGGACACAGCAGCAGGTAGTAGTTGTGGCCTGTGGCAGACTTTAGGCGCAGCTGCTGTTTCTCCCGATCATGTATGGAGATCCTCACTAATTTCAAGGGCAGGAGCCTGGTGAGCTCTAAGTGATCATCCTTGCAGCCTCTCCCCTTGCTGGTGTGGCTGTCGCAGCTGGTGACCCCGGACCAGCAGCATGATGTCGGGGAGGAAGAGGTGAGGGCTGGTGGGCGCGATGGCCATGGTCACCGTTCCAACAGAGTTGTGCAGGTCAGCCAACTCCCCCTTCCTGGTGACCTGTGTGAAGTCACTTTCGGACATGGGGGCACACTTCAGCATGTCATACTCCCCCTTGTAGAGCTGGTGCTGCAGTTTTCCCGTGGTGTTGTTGAACATGTTCACTGCAGGGCCCCGTGTCCCGTATAACATGGAAGTAGACCATCGCAGCTCATGGTGAGTTGTTATAGCAGAGCACCACTGGCAAGGCAGGTCGCTGGGTCTTCCTTTTCCCTGCTGGCAGAAATCAGCAGCGCCTGGGGTCACGGAGGTGGTTCCCCAGAAGGTCTCAATCCCGCTCAGCCGCCCCAAGGGCAGGGTGGGGGTGTGGGCACAGAGGTGGGGGTGTGGGCGCAGAAGTGGGGGTGTGGGCACAGAGTATTACCGGGGCACGGATGCTGTTGGGACGCTGAACCTCGATGCAAAGTCTGTTCTTTGCTGTAGAGCTGGAGAATGGGTTCCCGACAGATTCACTGAAGTCCTGGCAAGGGGAGTAACCACTTGGCCTGCAGACCTTGCACAGCCGTATTGATACTCTGCTGTCCTTTGTGAGCTGTCACTGTCTCACATCCCTTTGTCCTTGTACCTCAGCTGTCTCCTCAGGGGAGGATCATTGCCCTCCCCCTCTCCCCCGGATCCCGAGGCCTCCACATAGGATGGGTTCACCCTGCCAGGGATGAATGCAGGCTGATGCCAAAATGGAATGCTTTGGGCAGGTGCTTTTTCATTGTCCCCCAAATGTAAAAGATTTCAGCCACTAAACAATGCAAGGAATGCAAGATGATGAGACAAATTCAAACCATTCTAAGTCATGGTTAATTTTCTTTCTCTCTCTCTCTCTTCTTTTTTTTGTAGGCTGGATGGCAGGTTCACGTGTCATTATTTTTCCAGGTGAGTACCCCAGTATGGCAGCACCATTTGTTGAATTTTTCTTTATTTGTTTTTATACCGGAGGTTCAGCACACGGAGGTCTGTTGCAATGCACAGTTAAGTCAATGGGACTTTCCCAGATGGGCTGAAAAGGTACAAAAGCTCTCTCTTCACCACCCTTCACTTCCTTTTGCTAACCGGAAAACTCAGCCAGGACTGGACATTTTATTCCTTTATTCCCCTTTTTCCTTTCCCTCTCCCTCCCTCAGTCATTTTTTTTTTCTTCCTTCCTCCCTCTCCCTCTGGCCCAGGGTGTCCAAAATCAGGACAATTAGCTTTACCCTATGTGCCAGTTTGCAAGGATTCATGGACCCTAGAAAAGCCATGTGTTAATCCTAATCAATCTTGTGGGAGCAAACGTTTCTTTGAACAGCTATTGAGTAATGTAGTTTGGAGACTTGATTCAATTATCCCCACGGAGATGTGGCTCACCCAATTGTTGGTATTTGCCTCTTATTACAGGAAGGGAAACGGGACTCCACCCATTCCAGGGGCGTCTTACTTAGTTTGCTGGAATCCTTTCAAAAGGGAAACAGTTTGAAGAAAGCTTCACAATGATGGGAGAGCCACAGAACAGAGTCACGAGAATGATCAGAGCCAGAGCTCATGCAACCGGAGACCTTTGGATATGAAGAAGTAATCCACCCCTGGGAGAGCTTCATGAAATAAGAAGTCTGGAGAGAAAGCTAGCAGACATCCTCATGTTCACCATGTGCCTTTCCAATTGAGAGAGAAACCCTGGACCTCATTGGCCTTCTTGAACCAAGGTATCTTTCCCTGGATGCCGTAGATCAGACATTTCTATAGACTTGCTTTCATTTGGACATTTCCGTGGCCTTAAAACTGTCGACCAGCGACCTATTCAATTCCCCTTTTGAAAAGCTGTTCCGTTTCTGGTATCTTGCATTCCTGCAGCTAGCAAACTAGAACCGCTTGTTAATGCTGCTGGAAACACAGTGTACCAGAAATGGGTTGGCTTTTATAGAAGAGAATGTATCAAGTCACAAGTTTGTAGTTCCAGGGCCATAAAAATGTCCATCCTAATGCATCCGGAGAAAGATACTTTGACTCAAGAAAGGGCTGATGATGTTAGGGTTCCTCTGTCAGCTGGGAAAGCACATGGTGCTGTCTGCTAGCTTTCCCTCCTGGCTGCTCATTTCCAGTGGCTTCCCAGGGGCATTTTCTTTCTGTACCTGCAAGCATCTCTGCCTGTGTCAGATCTGAAGCTTTCTCCAAAGTTGTTCCCTCTTCAAGGACTTCGGTAAGTGACCCCACCTTGAATGGGTGGAGACACATCTCCATGGAAACTACCTAATTGCATGGCCCCACCCCCAATTGGGTGGGTCTCATCTCCATGGAAACCACTGAATGAAAATTATGCCACCCAGCACTATTGAATCAGGATTAAAGAACCTGGTTTTTCTGGGGTGCACAACAGTTCCAAACCAGCACGTTTGTCTCATTCTTTTGGCTATTGTTAGCCAGTTCTCCCATGCCCGTTTATTTATTGAAAGGACTATTCTGCCCCAATTCAGTGGGTTTGGGGGCCTTATCTCAGATCAATTGACCATAGATTAGGTGGTCTATCTCTGTCCTCCCTCTCTGCTGAATTCTGTTGGTCAGTGTCTCAATCTTTTGTGTCAGTACCATGTTGGATTTATAGTAAGCTGCAAAGCCAGGAAGTGTTAATCCTCACACTTCGATTTTGTAAAAGTATTTGTTTAGGGATTTGAGATCTCTTCCCCTCACAAATAAATTGGCTAACTCGCTTTTCCACGTCTTCCAAGTCTTGGAAATTTGATTGGTATGGTATTAAATCTATAGATCAATTGGGTCGAATTGACATCTTTCACCACATTCTCCTTCCTATCCTTGAGCACAGAATGTCTACCTACTTAGAACTTCTTGGATTTCTTTTAGACTCTTTGGTAGTTTTCAGTGTACGGGTCCTTGACATCCCCAGTTCAGTTTATTCCTAGATACTTGATTATTCTAGTGGCTTTTTTCAAAGGATTTTTTTCTTTGTCTCCTAGTTAGATCATTCCTTGTATATTGAAACGTTACTTATTTATTATTATTATTTTTAGGTGCATGTTCCGGGAATCGAACCCGGGTCTCCCACATGAAAGGCAGGCATTCTTACCACTAAACTACCCATGCACCCATGTTACTCATTTTCGTAGGGTAATCTATTCTCATGCCACTTTGCTGTAGTTGGTCACTAGTCAAGGAACTTTCTCAGAGTTTTCCAAGTACAGTACCATGTCATCTCCAAATAATGAAAGTTTCCTGTACAAGGAGGGAGACAGTGTTGTGATGGATCTTCCCAACTCACAGCCCACCTTTCAACCACCGCTTTCTGGAGCCAAAACCAGAAGTGAGTTGGCAACATGGGGCCTCTTATTGAGCCTGAGTATGTGGATGGACGTCTTTCCCCTTGCTTGGACAGAGCTACAGCACAGTTGACATCACAGTCCACTGTGAGGTTGTTTCTAGGCTGCAGGACATGGAAAAAAAGACACAGCATGCCATTCTGAGATCACAGAATTCTTTATATAATTTATTAGAATTGCATTAGGGAATAGGCCCTCTAGGGATACTTCCCTGAGCCTGTGTCCTCTTTGAAGCTATTTAATGGTCTTCAAAGGTCACTATTGTCTCTGGTGTTACAGCACTGTTAATCAGCCCCTGGTCATACTTTGCTGTCTCCAGGATGGCCTCCAGAAATCTTGGACTCCTTTCCCATGGGTGCACATCTGATGCCCTTGCAAGTGGAAGAGCGCCTTCTGCCCCCACGAATTTAGCATTTCTTATAGTAAAAGTTTGCTGAAGTAGAATTCTCTCTACTTTTGTTGTTTTGAGAATGTCTTTATTTTGCCTTCGTTTTTAAGGCTGTTTTCCCTCGATGCACAATTCTGAGACGGTAGCCTCTTTTCTTCTGTGACTTGTATCAGCTCTGATGAGAAGTTCAGCACTCCCTCTGTTCATCGTTTCCCTGTGCATAAAACATCCTTCCCTCTTCTCGTGGGATTTAGGATTAGCGTTGGTGTTAGCAATTTTATGATGATGATCTTAGGTGTGGGTTTTTCTGTGTCCGTCCTGCTTATGTTTTGTTGAGCTTCTGGGAGGTTGGCCTCTCGCGTTCCTCTGCCAGATGATAAACTCCATGAGGGCAGAGATCCTGTTTGGGGCCTCCATGACCCTGGTCCATACCGGACGCTTAATAAATAATTGTTGATGTGAGTTGTTAAATTTAAATGATCACGCAAATATACAAATATATTTGTAGTATGTTGAGTATTTTGAGGGTATAAGTGTGAGGAAATGGGAAGACTCTGTGGGATCTAGTGGTAAGGCATTTTTCAGCAGATTTTTTTTTTTATATTAAAAACTTCACCCATAGAGGGAGTCAGAGGGCAGAGTGGAGACTGAAGGATTCAGAGTTGAACAGCCAGGAACTGTCTGTGACACTTCTTACAGAGCCTTTGCCGAAATGGAGAGAGAACCAAAAATATCAGTGTCAGTTTGCAACCCTCCTCATCTCTGGTTGATTAAAAAAAAAAAAGGAAATTGAAAGTATTTGAAGCTCGACCCTTGTCCAGTTTGGCCAGGGCCCCAGATAGGTCATTTTATATGCGTAGTACTTCCCTTCCACTTCAGTGAAAATGAAGAGGTAGTCACTGTGTTTTAGTGGACATAGCTGTCCTCTTTTCATATTGAGGGTGAAGTATGCAGTTTATCTTTACATGGAACAGAGCAGAGCATGAGAACCAACTGCTTGATACTAAAGCAGAGATTCTCAAAATGTGGAACAGAACCAAGTAAGGGAAGAAGTTGTGTCATTTGGTTTGATATATAGGTAGTATATATGTAATATTAGTTATATGTATATATGTAATGTTAGACACAAACACACACAAGAGGAAAACAAAGCAAATATTGCAAAATGCTTTTCAATTGGTGGATCTAATTGAAGGATATATGAGTATTCTTTTACTATTATTGTAATTTTTCTATAGATTGTGAATTTTGCAATTAAAACTGCCATCATGCTTAATAATGGCAGATCACTTTATTTTGAGTATATTATATTTAGTTCATCCAGAGGTTTATAGAAATTTCATTTACTGACCTGCACAATCCTTTCCCCAAGATTCTGGGTCTCTACTAATACAATGCACAAGAATCCCTGCTGGAGGGCACGTACGCTAACCCTCTCCCCTCCCCACCTCTCCCTCCATCTGGCCAGTCCAGCTGAGAGCCACCGCTCTAAAGGCTAGTGACATTGGAGCCACTTACCTAAACAGGTGCACCTTCATTGTCCTGGAAACTTTTACATGGTTTGAAATTTTAGATATAATCTTTCTTAGAAGGTTGAACAGATAAAGCCTTCCAAAGGTCCTTTGGATTATAAATTTGAATGAATGCTAAGGAGGGAGAGTTTGGATTCTCAGGAATTAGTATTACGGTTCTCTTTCTTCCCCCCTTGAGATTTGTCTAAAGTTTTTTGTAGCTGGCACATAGCTTTTGTTTTGCTCTGCTTCGTTTTCTTTTCTATCTCTTGAAAGAGACATGCTCCAGGTGTGCCCAACGAACTGCCAGTGGCAGCATTCCCAGAGGCACCTAACTTCAGGTGATGTTAGACTTCATGTGACCCAACTACTACACATCAGGAAAAATTACAGGAAATCATTCCGGATGTGATTTCTTCAAATGCAGATCTTGCTATTACGGTGCTGCTGCTGCAAGCAGCAAGCCATAACCTCAGGCAGAGGCAGCTTTGTGTAGGTCAGAAACCGAGACAAAAGACTCACCTGAGGGCTATATTGCCCCACCAAAATGCAGTGACCTCTGAGGCAGGCCTCACACCACATTAAATATGCATACAGTATTACCCAATTTAAGATGAAAGAAGTGTTGCATTTTCTTGGCATAACATGGTAACGTGTTACATGCTTTGTTAGATGCTTGGGTGTGTCAGGTTTGGGTTATGTGGGCAGATGGTGTGCATTGTCACTCTTGAATGGCCAAAGGAAACTGATTCCGAGGGTTGGGACTGATATATGGTCAGGAACAGGATAAGAAGACTTTAGTGGGCATTAAAAGAAGAAAAGGCCTACTTTGAAGACATTTATAATGCCTAGTCACCTCAAAATGATTTCAGAGGAAAAACCTTGAGGGTGGAAGGAGAAGATGAATAAGACAAGAATAATAACAATGATAACAATTTTCTGAGCTCTTGTCGTGTGCCAAGCACGTGCCAAGCAAGTTTGTGTCCCTGCGAACAGCATGACTGGTGAGCAGAGCCTTTATCTTAGAGTAGTCTTAGTGTTGAGACTCTAAGGTCTCAATACTAACACCCTGATGGGACTCCCACCCACTACCACTGAGCTTTCTTGGATCAACCTCTTGCCATGCAGAGCTTTTCAAATGTATCTGCATTTGGATCTGCTTGAGGGATTTTGGTGACAGATTCAGGCCCAGGAAACAGAGCTTCAGACAGTCATATGGATCTTAGCCATCCTGGGATCTGGAGCCTGCAGGCACCCAACCACTATGTCAGGCCTGAGGAATGTAGGAAACCGTTCGTCCCAGTTCACTTGGCCAGGAGCTTCAATTAAAATGATTTCCTTGGTAGTCATCTCCTCTAAGCATAAGTCTGCCGTTTCTCTCCTATCTACAGAGCCTCATGCAGCATTCACGAGGTGCTTAATCTTAGATTTCTGCCTCTCACCCATAAGCTCTTCCCCAAAATTCCTCCCTCCCCCTCCCCATCCCACCCTCATTTTTACTTTAACTCAGCCTTTTAAAACTGGACCAAGAGTTCAGGAGGAATATTTACCTCTCAACTCACTCAACTGCTGGGTTCAGTTTCTTAGCATCCCCTACCACCTAAGGCTGGCTTGATCACTGCCTGCTGCCTCAGGCTCCCAGTTTCCCAGCAACCCTTGGCTCTTCACTGTTTGGGAGGTGGGTTTGACAAAAGGAGTCTGAATGGCAGAGGTGAGAATGTGAGGGAAACTCTCCTCCCCAGGCTTAAAGTACAGAATTGTTGCTTCACTGTAATTAGTATTTCAGAAGAAGGAATTCACTTCCTCTGGCATTATCTAGGAATCAGCCCCAAGGGTAGTATAATTTGCCAAGGACAGCAGGGCTGCACTTTGGAGCCAAAAACAGAGATTCCTAATTGAAAGATACTTAGGGATACTGTACCTGGTTTGCCCTGAGGACTGATTTAAAAACCCGGCAGCGTGGTTAAACATGTTATCCTTTTGGCTCAAGAACTCTTTGACTGACCTGCCATTCATAGATGATGCACATAAGTAGATCTTAGAGAATAATACAATTTTAGAGCCAGAATGATGTCACTCAAGTATTATATTTCTTATAGACTGGTAAACTGAGGCCCAGAGAAGTTAAAGGTCTCACTTGGAGGTCTCCCAATAAGAAAAAGATGGAGTTGGGACTAGAGTCCTATCCCCCAAGGTTTGGGCTATGCTGCTTCTCTACCCCGTGCTGCCTTCTAAATTGAGAGAGATACACACTGACACACTAGTTCACATCACAGTAAAGGGTCTGTGTTGCAAAACAGCTGGATGGTTTTCAGAGGAAGGCTTGCAGTGTAGACAGAATCACATGAACTGTGCTTTTTGCTTCACTAGCAATATGTTCTTCCTGTTGAGCCGACCAGGTCAGACAATAGTGGGGAAACACAAAAATGAATTGCCGCCCACGCATGAGACTCATGTTGAAAGGTTGACTCTCAGCCTGACCCTTTGTATATAGGGTAACAGGAAAGGTAATAATATCCTATAACCACAGTGAATATAGAAAACCCACTTATTTAAAATAGGAAGGAGTTTCGGGGTAAGCTTTTTTTTTTTAATATTTTTATTGTAAACAACAAACATATATTCTTGACATACAAACATTCTTGACATGGTTATAATCAATGGCTCACAACATCATCACATAGTTGTATATTCATCACCATGACCATTTTTTTGAACATTTGCATCTCTCCAGCAAAAGAAATTAAAAAGAAAAAAGAAATGACTCATACATACCATACCCCTTACCCCTCCCTCTCACTGACCACCAGTATTCCAATCTACTCAATTTATTTTAACCTTTGTTCCCCCTATTATTTGTTTATTTCTTATCCATATTTTTTACTCATCTGTCCATGCAGTAGATAAAAGGAGCATCAGACACAAGGTTTTCACAATCACGCATTCTGAGGTAAGTTTTAACTGTTATCTTTCCTAGCCAAAATTCTTTGTCTCCAGTGACAAAAATTCAACTCAAACTAGCTTTAAATCACAAAAGGGAGTTAATTGGCTTGTGTAGCTAGGGATAATAACGAGGTAACCCAGAGAGTCTGAGGAAAGCTGTAAGAGTGAGGGTTCGAGAATTGGAACTGGGACTCAATTCTCCATCTGTTTTAGCTCTAGGTTTCTGCTTAAATCTCTTATCTTCTCCTACAGCAAGTCTTCCCTATTTGTTTAGAAAGATGACCACAATCTGCTCTGACTTCTAGTCCTATGGCACCATGTCCACCCCAAACAAGACAGTTGTTCCTCCAATTCCAAACTCA
>PVIY010047225.1:0-17997 GCA_004026745.1 Myrmecophaga tridactyla
GGGTGTGAACCCATTATAGTAGGACCTTTTGATGAGATTATTTCAGTTAAGGAGTGGCCCACCCCAATCAGGATGGGTCTTAATCCTGTAACTGCAGTCCTTTATAAACAGAATGAAATCTATACAGAGAGAGAGAAAGCCATGAGAAGGGAGGAGCTGGAACCCAGTGGAACCCAGAAGAGAAGGGAGCGGCCAGGAGAGGCAATGCCATATGACAAAGCCAAGGACAAAGGATAACAGCAGCCAGCCCCAGATCACCAGTCTTTGGGAAGAAAGCATTGTCTTGCCATGCCTTGATTTGGACTTCTAGCCTCAAAATTGTGAGCCAATAAATTCCCATTGTTTAAATCAACCCATTGCATGGTATTTGGTTTAGCAGTGGGGGAACTAAAACAGTTCTTAAATGGGTAGGTAAGTTCCTGAGAGGCTGAGAGAACAGGTTTTCAAGTCAAATTGGCCTTGGTGCAAAGACTGGCTCTGGGTGAAGTAGAGGTAAGTGACTTAGGTCTCTGGAGCCTCGGTTTCTTCATCTGTAAAATGGGATAATAGCATCTGTAGGGTTGTTGCGAGGGTTAAGGAGGGTGATGTTTGTAAAATGCTGAGTCTTTGACCGAGGTTAGTTGTTGTGATGATTTGTCTCAAGGATTTCCCACTTTGTCCCTCTGCCTGGTGTATTAATCAGACAGAGGGACAAGGGTCAAGGGTCACTTTTTCAGAAACTCTCCTGATCACTGAAGCTAAAGTAGCTTCCTCTCCAGCCATTCTCTTTCCCTTTGTCTTATTTTATTTTATCTATAACCTGGATCCCTAACTGAAAGTGTGTCACTAGCTTACATGTTGAAAGGGATTCTGTCTTGCAGGCGGTAGTGCTTGGAAGTGTGCCAGGCCACCTTGAGGGGGCTTAGCACACATTTACTGAAGGAGCTGTGAGCAGAGTGGTGGTGATTACAGGGTACTTGCCCCCTTGGATCTTGAAAGCATGGCTAAAAAGTCCTAATCTCCAGCAGGGGTTCTTCTGTCACCTTTATTTCTGAGCTCTGAGATGACCAGCCAACCCATTGAGGTTGGTCTTAGTCCCCTAGGGCTGTCATCACAAACTACCAAAAATTAGGTGGCTGAAAATGGAGAAAGTCATTGTCTCCGAGCTCTGGAGGCTGAAGTCTGCCATCTGTAGGGGAGAATCCTTTCTTGCTTCTTCCTGGCTTCTGATGGGTTTCCAGCAATCCTTGGGCTTGAGTCTTGGCCTTAGTTGTCCCATGGCATCCCCTGCAATCAGTCTCTTCTCGTCTTCCCTTCTAATGCAAACTGCAGTTGTACCACACCGAGGGCCCACACTGCTCCACTGTGGCCTCATGTTGACTTGCCTAATTCCATCTAATGACCCTATTTCCAAATAAATCACAATCTGAGGGACTGGGGGATAAGACTTCAACATATCTTTTTAGGGGTGACAGCTGAGTCCCTAGCAAAGCTTATGTAGTTTGGTCCAGGTGGCAAATTCCAAGTAATCTTTGACATAGAAATTAGAACTCCGGGGGAGTTTGTATTTGGAAATGTGGATTTCTTGAGCGTTGTTTTGCACTGGCATTTCCCAGGATGTCACTTGCTTTGCATTTAAGCTAAATATCACCTGTGGCCTTCTCGGTGCCTGAGATGCCCTTTTACAAATACCTCGTTTGTTAACAGAAAAACACAAGAGAAAACACATTAGGGAAATAAAACCACTGTAAAATTGCTGATGCTTGTTAAATTGCTTTGGCCCCTCTAGAGGCGGGAAGCTCTGTGTTCTCCTAGCACTGAAATTGGAGCTGTAGCTGGCACCCTGAAAGGCTCTGCTCAGCCTGTGCAAAAACTGGGGATTAGCCCGTTTTTAGTTTGCTTGGCTACTCAAGCAAATACGGCGAAAGGGGTCTGGTTAGACAATGGGAATTTATTTGCTCAAGGTTTTGAGGCTAAGAGAAGTTTCAAATCAAGGCATCATCAAGGCGATGCTTTCTTCTGAGATTGATGTTTTGATCCTTGGCTTTTCTCTTACATGGCAGTGCACATGGCAGCCTCTCCTGGCCTCTGCCTTCATCTTCTGGTTTGGTTGATTTCAGCTCTGGCTGCTCCCTCTGTAGGCTTTTCTCTCTGTCTGAATTTTATTGTCTTATAAAGGACTCCAGTAATAGGATTTAGACCCATCCTGATTCATTTGGGCTACACTTTAACTGAACATCAAAAGGTCCTACTTACAATGGGTTCATACCCACAAGAAGGGAAAAAGTTTAAAAACATGTTTTTTAGGGTACATGGAGCTCCAAACCACCACAGATCTCTTGATTTCTGCTAAATTATAATATTAATGTGACTTATGTTGTCATATCTCATTATAATGACTTTCATTGTTACATTGATTTTGATGTTATTTATATTTTTCAAAAGGAAATTATACCCATGTTAGAAATGAAAGTATTAATATATTCTTCTCCAGGCTTTTAATCTTGCGCAATGTTTGTTTGCAGACAGTCTTTGGGTGAAGTTTGGTGAATAAAATTTGAAGACTTATCTTTCAGTCCCTTGTTTAGGCATTCCACAGTTATAGAAGCGTACATATTTACTCATACATGCATGCAGATATATTAGTTATTTTCCTTTCCTCAGCTACCAAGGAAGCACCATTTCCACTCTTGGTCAAAAACAGACAGTTGGGAGTTAGAAACTCAGAAATGTTGGGAAATGCCAACCAAGCATTTGACTGCATAGTTAGAATGTGATGATTGGAGGTTCATTGCACTCTTGATTGCAACTTGGGGATTTTTTAAATCCTTTCCACCGTCAATGGCCTGTGCTCATTCAAATGATCATGAATTGGAATGTGGTGATTTTTAAGAATCAAATGTTTTTCTTTCCAATAAATGTTGTTCTTGTTCAATGACCAGGAGAAAAGATCACAAATCATCGTATTGTGTTTCTTGTTTTTTTTTTTTTTTTAATGGTTAGGACTGATGTAGAGTTACAGAAAATCATACAAAAAAGTAGAGTTCCCTTGTACCCCACCCCCTGTTTTCCCTATTATTAACACTTTGCATTAGCCAGGTACCTTTGTTGAAATTGATGAAAAAATATTATAATTATACTTTTAACTGTAGCTTATAGTCTGCATTAGCTCTTTATGTTGTACAGTTCTATGATTATTTTATTTTAATTTTTATTCTGGTAATTTACATACAACCTAAAATTTCCCATTTCAGTCACTTTCAAAGATACAGTTCATTGGTGCTAATTACATTCACGTCATGCTACCATCAGCACATCGATTACAGAAACTTTTCTCTCACCCCAGATAGAAGCTCTGTACCAATTAAGTGTTAACTCTCCACTCACTGACTCCACCCTGGACTGTGGCAACCTGTTTTTGGTTTCTTGCTTTGAATTAGCATATTCTAATTATTTCATATAAATAGGATCATACAATATTTGTTCTTTGATTTCTGGCTTATTTCATTCTACAAAGTGTCTTCAAGGTTCATCTGTGTTGTTGCATGTATCAGAACTTCATTCCTTTTTATGGGTGAATAATATTCCTGTGTGTGTGTGTGTGTGTGTGTGTGTGTGTGTGTGTGTGTGTGTGTGTACCACGTTTTGTTCATCCATTTATCTGTTGGACACTTGGTTTGCTTCCATATTTTAGATATTGTGGGTAATGTCACTGTGATCATCAGTGTGCAAATATCTGTTTGCAAGCCTGTTTTCAGTTCTTTTGGGTATATGCTTAGAAGTGAGATTGCCTGGTCTTGTAGTTCTATACTAACTTTCTGAGAAACAGCCGAACTATTTTCCACTGTGGCTGCAACATTTTACGTTCCCACCAACACTGTATAAGGGTTCCTATTTCTCTACATCTCTAATATTTGTTATTCTAAATTTTTGAATAGTAGCCATTCTGTTGGATGTGAAAAGGTACCTCATTGTGGTTTTGATTTGTGTTTTCCTAATGGTTATTGATACTGAGCATTTTTTCCTGTGCTTATTGGTTATTTGTGTATCTTCTTTGGAAAAATATCTATTCAAGTCTTTTGCCATTTTTAATTGGCTTGCCTGTCTTTTGTTGTTGAGCTGTAGGATTTCTTTATATATTTTGGATATTAAACCACCGTCCAATTTATGGTCTTCAAATATTTTCTCCTATTCTGTAGGTTGTCTTTTCACTTTCTTGAGAAAGTCCTTTGATACCTAAAAGTTTTTAATTTTGATTAAGTCCATTTTTTTTCTTTTATTGTTCTTGCTTTTGGTGTAAAGTCTAAGAAATCATTGTCTAGCATAAGCTCCTGAAGATGTTTCTCAGTGTTTTCCTTTACGAGTTTTATAGTTTGTTCAACGTAGAATAACAGTATTGGTGATGAGAATTCTTGTTTTGTTCCTGATCATAGGGGGAAAGCTTATAAGTTACCATTGGGGATGATGTTAGCTGTGGGTTTTCCAGATATGCCCTTTATTATGTTGAGGGTGTTTCCTTCTATTCCAAGTATTCTGGGTGTTTTTATCAAGAAGTAGATGCTAGGTTTTGTCAAATGCCTTTTTCCTGCATCAGTTGAGATGATCACTTGGTTATCTTCCTTACTTCTGTTAATGTGTTGTTTAATATTAATTGATTGATTTTTTTATGTTGAACCAGTCTTACATTCTTGGGATGAATCCCACTCGAACATGGTACGTAATTCTTTTAATATATTGTTGGATTTGTTTTGCTATAGTTGTTGAGGATTATTGTATCTATATTCATGAGGGATAATGTCTGTAATTTTCTTTTCTTGTGATGTTTTTATCTGGCTTTATGTTTTAGGGTGATTCTGGCTTACAGAATGAGTTATGAAGTGCTGCCTTCTCTTCAGTTTTTTGGAAGAGTTTCAGCAGGATTGGTGTTAATTCTTCTTTGAGTGTGTCTTAAAATTCACTAGTGAAACCTTTTTGTTTTGAACTTTTCATTGTTGGGAGGTTTTGATTTCTGATTCAATCTCTTGTTATTGGTATGTTCAAATAATCTATTTCTTCTTGAGTCAATGTAGATAGTTTATATATTTCTAGGAATTTGTCCATTTCATCTACATTATGGAATTTTTTGTCATATAGTTGTTCATTATATCCTCTTATAAGCCTTTCTATTTCTGTGAGGTCAGTAGTAACATCCCCCTTTCATTTCTAATTTTAGTTACTTTGCCCTCTCTCTTTTTTGCTTTGTCAGTCTAGCAAAAGTGTCTTGATTGTATTGGTCTTTTTAAAGAACCAACTTTTGGTTTTGTTGATTCTCTGTTTTAAAAAATTTGTTTTACTTCATTTTCCTCCTGTAATCTTTGTTATCTATTTTCTTTCATTTTATGTTCAGTTTGCTCTTCTTTTTGGTTCCTTCAAGTCTTAGGTCTCATTTGAAAATTTTTTTTAATGATAATCTTTAGAGCTATAAATTTCCTTCTCAACATTGCCTTTACTGTATCCCATGAGTTATGGGTATGTTGTGGTTTTGTTTCCATTTATCTAGATACCCCATTTGTTCTTCAAGAGCGTTTTAATTTCCATGTGTGAGTTTTTCAGTTTTCCCTCTGTTCTAGTTTGCTAGCTGCTGGAATATATACAATATACCAGAAATGGAATGGCTTTTAAAAAGGGGAATTTAATAAGTTGCTAGTTTATAGTTCTAAGGCCGAGAAAATGTCCCAATTACAAGTCTATAGAAATGTCCAATCTAAAGCATCCAGGGAAAGAGACCTTGGTTCAAGAAGGCCGATGAAGTTCAGGGTTTCTCTTTCAAGTGAGAAGGCACATGGCGAACACAGTCACAGTTTCTCTCTCGGCTGGAAGGGCACATGGCGAGCATGGTGTCATCTGCTAGCTTTCTCTCCTGGCTTCCTGTTTCATGAAGCTCCCTGGGAGACGTTTTCCTTCTTCATATCCACTGGCTTGTGAGCTCTCTGCTACTCATGGCTATGTCATTCTCCTCTGCTCTCTCTGTATCTTTTATTCTCCAAAATGTTTCCTCTTTTATAGGACTCCAGAAAATAATCAAGACCCACCCAAATGGGTGGAGACACGCCTTCACCTAACAACCACTCTTGATTAAATCATATCTCCTGGGAGATGATCTAATTACAGTTTCAAACATACAATGCTGAATAGGGATTAGAAGAAATGGCTGCCTTTGGGATTAAAATGGGATTAAGATTAAAACATGGCTTTTCTAGGGTACATACATCATTTCAAACCAGCACATCCTCTGTCATTGATTTTTTGTTTCATTCCATTGTGGTTGGAGAAGATCCGTTGTATGATTTCAAGAGTTTTAAATTTATTGAGACTAGTTTTGTGACATTAACATATTGGTTTATCCTGGAGAATGACCCATGTAATGTTTTTTCTTTACCTTTTTTTTTTTTAACAATTAAAACAGTTTTTTATTAGAGAAGTTGTGGGTTTATAGGTCATGCATAAAATACAAGATTCCCATACACCACTCCACCACCAACACTTGCATTGCTATGGAAAATTTGTTACAATTGATGATAGCACTTTTTTTTCTTCTACTATTTCTTTAACAGTATTTACATTTGTTACAATTGATGAAAGATTATTAAAGTAGTACTTTTAACTGTTGTCCATGATTTACATAGGGGTGTTTTCCTCCATATTCCTAACCTTTTTTTCATGCATACTTTATCTTCTTACTCATCTACCCACATATTGGATAAAGGGAGTGTCAGTCATAAAGTTTTTAATAATCACACGGTCACATGATAAATGCTATATAGTTATACAATCATTGTCAAAAGATCAAGGCTACTGGATTACAGTTCAGCAGTTTCAGGTATTTCTTTCTGGTTGTTCTACTACACTAGAAACTAAAAGAAATATTTATATAATGTGTCGGTAGTCATAATAATTTGCTAAATCCTAATTTCTCAGTTATACCTCCTCTCTTTCATTTGATCTTTCTCTCATGCTTCAGGGATACCCAGGAAATGGCCATTTTAGCTTTTGTATGCTGGAAAGGGGTGTTGACGTCATGGAGAAGAGGAATGCAACTGGTTGATATTCTTGGAGACCCTGGTACCTCTGGGTTTCACAGTTTACCTGGCATAGGTGGCCTTAAGTTTCCGAAGAAATAAACTTAATAAGTAAAGCTTTTATAGAGTCTTAGATGGAGCCTAAGATATTCTTTAAGGTTTTCAAAAATACTGTTGGTTGGGGCTAGTATATTGTGGCAATTTGCATATCTGGCTGAAGCTTGCAAAGCATAACTTCCCGAATTACTTCTCGACTCTATTTGAGATCTCTTAGTCACTGAAACTATTTTGTTTCAGTTCTTTTCTCCATTTTGGTCAAGAAGGCATTTTCAGTCCCATGATGCCAGGGCCAGGCTCATCACTGAGAGTCATGTCCCATGTTGCCAGGGACGCTTACACCCTTCGGCATCATGTCTCACATAGAGGAGAGGGCAACGAGTTTACCTGCCACATTGTCTAAGAGAGGCCACATCTGGGCAACAAAAGAGGTTCTCTGGGGGTGACTCTTAAGCATATGTGTAAGTAGGCTTAGCTGACCATTACAGAAACAAGTTTCATAAGGGCAATCCCCAAGATCGCAGGCTTGGCTTATTAAATTGGGGGTCCCTAATGCTTGGGAGAATATCAGGAATTCCTCAGGAGGGGAAGTTTACTAGTTCCACATTTTTCCTCCACTCCCCCAAGGGACTTTGCAAATACATTTTTATTTTCTGCCCCAAATACTCCGGAATGTATCAGAGTATTACAAAATTAACCTATACAGAATAATGATATCTCATTCCCTATTCTCGGTACCATGTTATCAGGTTATTTAAATAAATTGACCAGGTAGATTAAATCAGATGATGTGCTACAGAAAATTTAAATTTTGGACAGAGTAAAGGTCTCTGCCTTTGGTCTCACACAAAAGTTGAAGCTTTAAAATGCAAACAATATCATGCTATCATGCTTTACCCTGTATTCCAATTTAACTTAGTCCTAACCAGCTCCATTTCATTCATATCTCAATTGAAGTCTGATCTCTTTTTCTCCTTCTTTAACAGTTGCTGTATGGGGTATTGGTTTTTTTTTTTTTTTTACATGGGCAGGCACCGGGAATCGAACCCGGGTCCTCGGGCATAGCAGGCAAACATTCTTGCCTGCTGAGCCACCGTGGCCCGCCTGGGTATTGGTTTTTAATATGACTTCTATTGACTTTGCCTTAAATTGTGAAATGAATTGGATATGTAACTGAGACATTTTAAAATGTTTTGGGCAAAGCAGCCATTGTCTGTTAGGATATAGAGTGGCCATCTAACAACTTAGTTCTTTAATTTAAAGTGTTTAGGTACTGTGAGTCAATGACAAAAAAGAACACATCTCATGGCCTTTTAATCAGCTTACCAGCACATTGTCACAGGTCTTCATATACTTTGCATCTGAAATACTTGGGTCATCTTTTTAATTCTAAGTTTTCATTTTACCACTGTCTTAGTTTGCCAGGGCTGCTGTCATGGTCAGGTTCATGTGTTAATTTGGCCAGGTGGTGGTACCTGTTTGTCTGGTTGGGCAAGTGCTGGCCTGTCTTTTGCTATGAGGACATTTCATAGAATTAAATCATGATCATGTTGGCTACATCCACAGCTGATTCCATTTGTAATCAACCAAGGGGAGCGTCTTCTTTAATGAGTGATGCTTAATCTAATCTCTGGAAGCCTTTCAAGGAGGATTCAGAAGAGACAGGCTCTCTTCCTGCTTCGGCTGGCGAACCTCTCCTGTGGAGTTTGTCCAGACCCTCCATTGGAATCATCAGCTTCACAGCCTGCCCTACAGATTTTGGACATTCCCATGGTTACTGAGACACTTTTATAAATTTTATATTTATGAATATTTCCTGTTGATTCTGCTTCTCTAGAGAACCCTAACTAATACAGCTGCTATAATGAGGTCCCAAGGACTACTCTACTTAAAGCAACAGGGATTCATCGTCTCACTGGCTTGGAGGCTGGAAGTGAAAATCAAGACATCAGCAGGATCAGGCTTTCTCCAAGGTCTTTGGAGTTCCATGGTGGCTTGTTCGCAGTCTGTGACTCAATCTGCTTCCGTCACATGGCCATCTGTGTCCTCTGTCCAGATCTCTGCTGCTTACAGGGGCTCTGGTCATCTTGCAGGAAGACCCACTCTGATTCGGTTTGGCCTCATCTAACTGATGACGTCTTCACAGGTCCTGTTTACAGATGGGCTCCCCTCTAGAGACCTGAAGGCCAGGACTGGAGCATGGCTTCTGGGTCCTTGATTCAATCCACAACAAGCAGAAGTGTTAATTGCTCCATGTCCCTTTAGTAGAGAGAAAGTGTCACGGTCATTAGGTGAGGCATTTCAAAACATTTTGTAAAAGCACCGTTCACAGAGCTGATTTCAGTGATTCTGACTCCCAGAGCACTCGGCACAGGCATCCTCCTCTGAATTCTCCTCCTCCAGGAAGTATTCCGGGAGTGCCAGCAGCATTCCTGTTTAACTTCCCGAAGAGCACGCACCTGACTGATTTAGTCCATTGCTATCTTTTATGATGTATTCAGAATTGTAACTTTCTTTTGTACAAGAAGGTAGGTTAATCAGGGATGGAGAAAAGGTCAGTATCCCTGCCCTGTGAGTGGCACCTGCTCCAGGTAACCACAGGTGCTCCTGACTCCCCTCTTCTCCCTCCTTGGGCTTTGCATAGAGCCCGTGGAGACCGCAAATATGGTCCTGGATAGCTCATCTTCTACACCTAGTAAAAAGTTCCCACTTTTCGTTTTATCCAGGACCCAGCTTATATTCGAGTTTAAAGTGAGAGCATCTACTTTGTGTACTTATTTCTAACTGACAGTTCTCACTCTTAATTGATTTTGAGATTGCATCCAGGTAGGGGAGTGTTCTGGAACTTGAAAATATGCACAGTCTGGTTTTCAACGGGAGATAGTTATTTGATTTGATGGTAGATGCTGTTGTTGTCCAACATGGTGAAGATCAGGAAGGACTTAAATGGAATTTCATTTTTAAGAAATCACTTAGATTATTCACACCTGATTTTCCCCACTGGAACATGAGACCAGCCCAAATCATAAAGACAAGTGACTTTATAGCTGACACCGACACTTACTTAGCACTCACAGGGTCCAAGCACCGTTTTTCTGACATGTTTTGCAGTTGCAGGGAGAGCACTGTCATTTCCTGGGTGAAATATTTCATGCCTTTCTGTTTATATTCCATTTTAGCTGTTCTTCCTGTGAAATTTGGCTTCAGGAGGTACAGAGATCAGTCGCATATAATGATCCCTTATTAATTTTCTCAAGATGCCCTTTTCAGCGTGCTGGTTTAGATTGCTCTGGGCTTTTCTGAGGCCCCTCATCTGTTCCAACTTTGGACCAGGAGTTGGTTTAAGACTGGGAGTCACCCATGGCAGCACCTTGATCCCAGATACAGGTGACTCTGGAGGGCGGGGAGATAGCCACATGACTACATCGTGTTTGCAGTGCCTTCCATTAGACTAACTGTTGATCTTATTAAAACTCCAGGGAAGAGTTTTATCTAGAAATTTTCTTTTTGTATGCTGTATGGTGGGGGTCACATTTCATTCTTTTTCCATGTGAGTGTCCCATTTTTGCGGCACCATTTGTTGAATTTTTGTTTGTTTCTTTCTTTGTTTGCTTGTTTGTTTGTTTTGGGGAAGTGCATGGGCTGGGAATTGAACTCAGGTCTCCCACATGGCAGGTGAGAATTCTACCACTGAACTACTCTTGTACCCCCATTTTCTTTTCTATTTTTATTGAGGTATCTTTACATGCTATACAGTCCATCCAAAGTATATAATCAGTGGCTCACAATGTTATCATATAATTGTGTATTCATCACCATGATCATTTTTAGAACATTTGCATCACTCCAGAAAAAGAACTAAAAAGAAAAATCTCATACATCCCATATCCCTTACTCCTCCCTCTCATTGACCACTAGTATTTCAATCTACCCAATTGTTTTTTTACCCCTTATCCCCCACCCTCCATTATTTATTTACTTTTTCTCCTTGTTTTTAACTCATCTGTCCATACCTTGGATAAAAGGAGCATCAGACACAAGGTTTTCACAGTCACTTGGTCACATTGTAAAAGCTAAATCATTATACAGTCATCTCCAAGAATCACGTCTACTGGAACACAGTTCAGAAGTTCCATGTATTTCCCTCTAGCCACTCCAATAAATAAACTAAAAAGGGAAACTAAACTAAACTGAAAAAGGATATTTATACACTGCATTAGAATAATCTCTCGACTGTTTGAAATCTTTCAGCCACTGAAACTTTAAGTTGTTTCACTTCTCTCTTCCCCCTTTTGGTCAAGAAGACTTTCTCAGTCCCATAGTGCCGGTGTCTCAGCTTATCCCGGGAGTCCTGTTCCATGTTGCCAAGGAGATTTACACTCCTGGGAATCATGTCCCACATAGGGGGAAGGGCAGTGAGTTCACCTGCCAAGTTGGCTTAGAGAGAGGGGCCACATCTGAGCATCAAGAGAGGTTCTCTGGGGGTGACTCTCAGGTATAATTATAAGTAGGCTTAGCTTCTCCTTTGCAGGAATAAGTTTTGTGAACCCCAATGTCAAGGTCTCAGCTTATTAAATTGGTTGTTCCCACTGCTTATGAGAGTAACCGGAATTCCCCAAATGGAAAAGTTTAATATTTCCTCCTTTCTCTCCAGTCCCCCAAGGGGCATTACTCTGGGATGTATTGGGTCATCACGCTAACATGTACAAACCAATGAGATCTCACACCCTGAGCCTGTTGGTTTGTACAGGTTAGTGTAATGCCATGATATATGCCAGAGCAATTTGGGGAGAGAATAAAAAAGTATTTGCAAAGTTCTCTTGGGATGTGATTTCCAGAGGTATAGATCTTCCTGGCAACGTGGCACACAGGATTCCCAGGATCAGCCAGGACCTGGCATCATGGGATTGAGAAGGCCTTCTTGACCAAAAGGGGGAAGAGAGAAATGAGGCAAAATAAAGTTTTATTGGTTGAGAGATTTCAAATAGAGTAGAGAGGTTGTCCTGGAGGTTATTCTTATGCATTACATGGATATCCCCTTTTTAGTTTAAGGTGTATTAGAGATGCTAGAGGGAAGTACCTGAAGCTGTAGAGCTGTGTTCCAGTAGCCATGTATCTTGAAGATGACCGTATAATGATAAAGCTTTCTCACTGTGACCATGTGATTATGAAAACCTTGTGTCTGATGCTCCTTTAATCCAGGGTATGGACAGATGAGTAAAAAAGAAAAATAAGGAAAAATAAATAAATAATTGGGGGATAGAATTAAAAATTGGGTAGATTGAAATACTAGTAATCAATGAGAGGGAAGGGTAAGGAGTATGGGATGTATGAGTTTTTTCTTTTCATATCTTTTTAGGAGTGATGCAGATGTTCTAAATATGATCATGGTGATGAATACACAACTCTGTGATGATATTGTGAGCCACTGATTGGACACCATGTATGGACTGTATATGTATGAGGATTTCTCAGTAAAAACATTTTTTAAAAAAGCAAAGGGAAAAAAGAAAGATCTCATGCCCTAGTCAAGATTCCATGTAATTATGGTGTTCCAATAATTTATCTAGAAACTTGATCTCCTAAAATCAGGTCTGAGAGTATTTGAAACTTGCTACCAAGCCTACTTGACCATTAGGACATGAACACGTGCGTATTTGGATTGTTGTTCAAAGGTGGTGCTCAGATTTCAGCCAGCCTGTACGGTGACTGCTTGTGTCCCTGGCCACTGACACCACTCCCATTTCCTAGTCGACAAATATTTGGATGCCAACTACTTGTCAGGGCTGAGCTGCTTCTGGGTTCAGGGAGGTTGAATCTTCCTCTTCCAAAGTTCTAGGGGTCAGCCCCAGGGCCCTTCTCTGAACACCCTCTGGTTAGAACTTCACCCTCTAGTTCTAACCCCGAAGTTACTACCTGGCATAAGAGAATTAAGGTGCTACCAGTGGCTTGTCTGACCCCTCCATTCTCAGAAATGTCCTGTCACCCTCATGAAGAAATGGCCTTAGAGCCCTGTTTTCATCCTGAAACTGTCATAGCCCCTTGCAAAATGGAATCACATGCATCCCAGCATTGCTTCCTCGAAGTCAGGGATGATATAGAAAAGGAACGAAGACTTGTCTTTCTTTTGTAGGAGAGAAACAAGGTTTAGTAACTTTCTTTTTCATGCCACTTTTCAAACCCTATATTTTCTCTTCAAACAAAAGGAATTTTATAACAGGTGGCATTTGGTTTTCTAGCAAAATTTGATTTGTGAAGCAGCAAAAGTCCTATAAGAAACTTTCTTCTATCCCAAAGAGGGTTAATTCTTCAAGCCTAAAATAGAAACATAGTAACAATAACAAGCAAGACTTTTTTTGGTTTGGGTAAGGGGTCCTGTGCTAATAAGACTTTTAATAGATTAGGTGACACTCTGTGGTCTAATGAAGTGAAAGTGTGGGAATGATGAAAAGCTTGCATTTGGAAAGGGATGAGTCCTTTCCCCTGCACGTGGCCTCTGTGAGAGTGGGCAAGGAGAAGCCTCTAGATTGAATGTACACATTCAATCAAGGCCCCTGCTGTACAGCTCTATCACCCTGAGATGAGGCCGAAATTAGAACCCGAATCCCCTCATCCTTGGTTTTCCCTCTGTCCCCACCTGCCATGACTCTTCCTAAGGAATATCCCTCCTGCCTGGTGCTCCCTGCATTCCCGGTGGCACTTTTCCGTTAACGCAGCCATCAGGGTCTCTTCCTTTGTCTCTGGCCTCCCAGCCTCCAACTTCTCCCTCTCTCGGTCTCTTCGGTCTTGCCACCGGAATTGGCTGAGCTTTGGGCCATCCTATTTCCCAGCTGCTCACAGCCCTCACCATGGATTCAGAACAAAGTCTCTTTCCGGACCGATCCTTCCAGATGCTCCCTGGCCTGGCCTCAGCACCCCTCCAGCTCCCTCCCCCGGGCATCTCCTGTCTTTCCTTCTTCTGTTTCCTGGGCCTGAAGTGCCCTGAAACCCTCATCACCCAAAAGGTTTATAGCATGCCTCTGCTCTAAGGACTTTCTGTGACCTTGTGTGGTCTGAATTGAAAGGACAGAGGAAACAGTCATGTCTTTTAGGATTCTCGAACCACTTGATTACCAAGTCATAAAAGTACGCCTCTGCCTCAGCACCAGACTGTACGACTTTATAGGTGGTTTAAGACTTGGTAGAAGTAGATCGGATTCTAGGTCATAGTCAAGGTTGCAGCCTCTTGTGGGTCTGTTTCTTCTGCTGCTTGGAAGTGGTTTGCGCTCTGAGATGGAGGTGGATGATCTCTCAGGGGCCGAAAAACTTTGCAGATGGGATCAAGGAGTGACTATTGATAATGTCCTGAGAGCTTGTGGAGGAAAGAAGCGCCAGTTTCCAGATAAATGCCTTGATTTTAGAAAATGCCAAAAAGAGGTTTTGGAGCTGCTCTGTCCTTGAGGTCGGAGGACGTGAAAGGTGGCTTGTCTAAACTGAGTCATGTGACACGTATAAAATGCATACCAGATTTTCAAGACATAGTGTGAATAAAAAAAACAATGCAACATAACCCAAGCATTTTTTATTAATGACGTGTTGAAATAATATTTTGGATTAAATTATTTAAAATGATTTTGCCTACATCTGTCTCTGTGAAAATGTAGAATGACATGTGTGGCTCACATTTGTATTGTGCATCATATTTCCATGGGGCAGGGCTGTTCTAGACTACCATTCAATGATTTCCCTCTCCTTGGCAGCATTCTAAAACCTAGCACTAAGCAGATGGTTTCTGGACTTGTAGAAAAGGAAGTAGTAATAACTAAAAGCAAGAAGTTTCCCTGAGAACAAATCATGTCAAGCTAATCTCACCTTTTCCCCCGAAGGTTACTGGGATAGAAGATCAGAATAATCTTATAGAATTCTATTTGGGTTTCTGTAATGCATTAGAAAATGTCTCCTCTTATTAGCACGGGGACAGATTAGAGAACTTTAGGGCTGTAGTTGTGTGAGTGGCATGTGTCTGTAGCCGAATGAACATGAGGTCTCTGAATATTGATTGTTGAGTCAAGAAAAGCGACACCCCCTGGAGCTTATTTCATTGCAGTGAGGGGAGAAAACATAAGTAAGGGCATTTTTAGAGAGGTCAACTTTGATCGGGCTTATAGTGGTCTAGAAGAAGATCATGCAGTCCCAGCTGTGCCCTGCTGAGTGACCAGAAGCTCAATGATTGAACCCATTGGCAGAGCAGATACGTCAGGCGCTGTGATGGGTGCTGGGTGTGTAAAGATGAACAGATCCTGACCCTAACTTCGGATGTTCATCTAGTGGCAGACAGAGGACAGCTGTTGCATGATCTCACTTGTTTGAAGTACCTGGAATGAGAAAATCCATACAGACTGAAAGTAGATTACAGGTTACCAGGGGCTGCGGAAGGGTGGGGAAAGAATGGGAGTTACTGCTTTGTGGGTACAGAGACTCTTTTTGGGGGTGAAGAAGTTATGGTAACGGATAGTGGTGATGGCACAAGACTGTGAATGTAGTTGCTATCACTGAATCTATGCATGTAAATGGCTAGAATGGGAAATTCTGCAATGTATATGTATATTACTGCAATAAACTAAAGTGATCTAATGGAAAGAAAGCAATTAGTACAGTCTGTGCCATAGCACACCCGTGAAGGTATGTTTGCAGAGTCCTGGGCCCACCCTGCCTCTGCCTGAGCTGATTATTGAGAAGAGCAACTCAATCTGCCTTTCTAATTCTTGTCACAAAGAATGGCTTCATGCTAATGGGTCTAAAACTAAAATCATTATTTTTAGTAGTTCATAGCTAACAACTCAGTATAGAGCCAGGTGCCATGTTTGGTAAGATTTTATACTACTGTGGTAGAAGGCTTGATGATACCTGCTTTGAACACTTTTCAGGACAAAATCCTCTTTATTTTTTTATTTTTATTTTTTTAAAATTTGCATATGGGCAGGAGGCACCAGGGATCGAACTCCAGACCTCCAGCACGGCAGGTCGGATCTCTGCCTGCTGAGCCACGGCAGCCGCCCCATCTTTATTTTTTTTTTAATATTTTTATTGAGATATCTTCACACACGTTTAGTCCATCCAAAGTATACAATCACTGGCTCACAATATCATCACACAGTTTTCTATTCAATGCTATGATCATTTTTAGAACATTTGCCATTTCTCCAGAAATAGAAATAAAAAGGATAAAAACCGTACATCCCATACCTCTTACCCCTCCTTCTCATTGACCACTAGTATTTCAATCTACCAGTGTTCTTATCCTTTATCCCCCATTATTTATTTATTTATTTGTCCTTATTTTTTTTATCATTATCCCTGGATAAAGGGTGCGGCAGCTGCAAGGTTTTCACAATCATATGGTCACATTGTAAAAGCTGTACAGTCATCATCTAGAATCAAGGCTCCTGGAACACGGCTCAGCAGTTTCAGGTACTTCCCTCCAACTACTCTTATTACACCATAAACTAAAAAGGTATATCTATAGAGTGCATAAAAATAATCTCCAGGATAACCTCTTGACTCTGGTTGAAATCTTTCAGCCACTGAAACTTTATTTGCTCTCATTTCTCTCTTCCCTCTTCCCTCTTTAGAATGGCTTTCTCAATCCCACGATGCTGGATCTCAGCTTATTCCTGGGAGTCAGGTCTCATGTTGCCAAGGAGTTTTACACCCCTGGGAGTCAGGGACAAAATCCTCTTGACAGTGAACTTCACTGTAGACTTTGGATCCATGCCCTAGAATGGCCTTCAGACTCTTTCTCAAGGAATATTCTGGTCTTGTTTACAAGCTACCTTTTTGGCGGCATCCATACAGATGTGATACTTCTGCATTTTGGTCAGGCTTTTTGAATTTTAGCTACAAGTCATGAATCTGTTGGGCTCTTACAATTCCAAGGGACTTGTTGGCTGTGGAAAATGGTGCAAGGGTTTCTGGAGCCCACCGGCTGCTCCAGGTACTTCAACTTTGATCTTCTGAGCATGTAGTAATTTTGTAGGCAATAGCAAAGGGTCTACATGTTATCTCAGACCCTCCTTGATTCATCCTTTAGGTGTGGCATGTGCTCCACTGTTGTTGAAGGGTTTTCTGGAGACGGCCATGTGAAATCTTTTACTTGTTTGTGACAGAAATGTGAGGGCCTTGTGCTTTGTCACCACTCAGCACTTTGCATGTTAGACACTGATTGGTCAAGAATTTGCAATAAAAAATTTGACTGAAAATATAAGCAGTCAATTTTAGGCAGAATGGACTACGGCAACTTAGGGGACATCAAGACTAGTTTCCTTTGACCTCTGTATTCTGTGCTTAGATTTTCTCTTGGTCCTGAAGTCTTAATTTTCAATTTTCCTCTTATTCTGTTCATTTTCCTTTCTTGGGACAATTTCATCTTTTTGTGAAGGAAGGCACGGTTTAAAGTTAGCTAGCGCCTTTCTGAATGTAATTTTTGTTCTGTAAGTTAGTTCTGTTTAAACTCTTTACCCTGGGAAGGAAGGAAACATGTCTTTGACTTTGTTGACATGTTTATATAAACTACTTAATAGTAATTTGGGAGGTGACTTTTACATTTTTAATTTAATTTTTTTGGTAGGTGAGAAAAATATTTAGACGTCTGTTCTAGTTTGCTAGCTGCCGGAATGCAATATACCAGAAACGGAACAGCTTTTAACAAAGGGAATTTAATGAGTTGCAAGTTTACAGTTCTAAGGCCGAGAAAATGTCCCAATCACAACAAGTCTATAGAAATGTCCAATCAAAGGCATCCAGGGAAAGATACCTTGGTTCAAGAAGGCCGATGAAGTTCAGGGTTTCTCTCTCAAGTGAGAAGGCACATGGTGAACACAGTCAGGGCTTCTCTCTCGGCTGGAAGGGCACATGGCGAATACAG